>SMDT01000004.1:0-229205 GCA_005392925.1 Aquilaria sinensis | reverse complement strand
ACCCGTGCTGCGTATGCAGACTCCACTATTAAATGTTGATTTGTCCTTCCCCCATTCACTTATGTGAAACTTGTACCCATTTGTGAAATACACCGGCCATGTCTGAACTCGCCGCGAGGGCCCACATGCAACATCCCACAAGATGTTATCGACAATATTGTTACCTGGGTCATCAACCTATGTAAAACATATTTCAATTTAGGACAATATATATGGAGACTTTTATAACTTAACATATTACAATACATTCTGTCCTAAAAGCACACGTACATATTGTCGGAGCAGGCTGAGAAATTGTTTTCAATGTGTATGTCCATCTCGGACATTGTTATCTCGGGTGCAGTTTCCCTGACCATGTCCACAAACATACTGTCGCCAATAACAGAAACAATAAAAATTTGTTAGTTTTGTTTGATGAGTAGTACTGAATTTCAACATAATCACAGTTGGAATGGCTTCACATGAATGACAACTTACTTTAGGTATGGCCTGATCTGAGCACAGTTTAGAAGAACGTATGTGGTTGCAAGTCTGAGTTCATCGTCCGTGAGGAATCAAATGACTTACTTTAGGTATGGCCTGATCTGAGGACAGTTTAGAAGAACGTATGTGATTGCAAGTCTGAGTTCATTGTCCGTGAGGAATCTATATCGGCATGCACCATATGGTCGTCCTTGAAAAGTGAATGTGGACCACAAGTCACCATTACATTAGACAGGACCACCATCGTCATTTCTCGGTACGCGGTTCATCATTGAGGGAACATGGGACTCAAAGTAATGAGAGCAAAAGATGGAAGTCTCCTCTATAAGGTATGCTTCACATATCGATCCCTCAACATGAGCAGTATTAGAAACCTTCATTTTTAGGTCATGCATGCACCGCTCAAATTTATACATCCATCGGTACTGAACAGGTCCTCCAACCCTTGCTTCAAAGGGCAAGTGAACTGGGAGATGCTCCATGACATCAAAAAACCCTGGAGGGAAAATTCTCTCAAGCTTACAAATTATAATTGGAATATTTTCCTCCAACGCAAACAAGTGATTTTCATGCAACTCTGGAGAGCACAAGTCTCTAAAGAATAGGCTTAACTCCGTTAATGGCTTCCAAATATTGTCGGGTAGCGCTTCGAGGGCAATGGGGAAAAGCCTTTGCATCATAACGTGGCAATCATGACTCTTCATACCATACATATTGCAACCAACTGTATCAACACATCTCCCAAGATTTGAGGCATATCCATCAGGGAGTCGTAATGATTTTACTCAGGTGATCACATCTTGCCTTTGGTTAACATCCAATGTGAACCTCGCCTTTGGTTTGAACGAACGACCATCATCAAGTGGAACCATGTTTAACTCCTGCCGATTACAATAAATTTCCAGGTCCTTCCGTGCTTTCACATTATCTTTCGTTTTGTTCTTAACATCCATCACAGTATTCCATATATTCTCAAACACGTTCTTCTCAATATGCATAACATCAAGATTATGTCGTATTAAGTTCGTGGCCCAATATGGTAACTCCCAGAAAATGCTTCGCTTCGTCCAATTATGTGATTTCCCATAATCACACGGTCGATTTTGTGGACCATCGTTACCAACTGATGGTATCCATGAGATTCTTTCAAATATATCTTCACCTGATAAGCGCGGAGGAGGCAATGACTTTTCTGATTTCCCTTTCTTAAAGCAAGTACAATTCCTTCTATATGGGTGGTTCCGGGGGAGGAATTGCCGATGACAGTCGAAAAAAGAAATTTTCCCGCCATACTTAAGTTGGAATGCCTTACTTTCGCCCATACAAATAGGGCAAGACAATCGCCCATGTGTCATCCACCCTGATAGCATGCCATAAGCCGGAAAGTCATTTATGGTCCACATTAATGCTGCTCGCAGAATAAAATTTTGTTTCAATGACACATCCCATGTTTCAACGCCATCAAACCACAGATGTCGTAGCTCGTCTATTAGAGGTTGTAGATAAACATCAATCTTATGATTTGGGCTACGTGGACCTGGAATCAGCAACGAAAGGAACATATAGGGTTTTTTCATGCACATCCAAGGGGGCAAATTATACGGAGTAACGATCACAGGCCAACAAGAGTATTGTTTCCCAGATGGTCCAAAAGGTGTAAATCCATCGGCACACAACCCCAATCTGACATTTCGTGGTTCCGAAGCAAACCATGGGTAGGTCTGATCAAAATGTTTCCAAGCTTCACCATCTGATGGATGTTTTAACACACCTGGGACCTGTGTTTGCTCCTTATGCCACCTCATCTGCTCAGCTGTTGCCAATGACGCAAATAAGCGTTGCAGACGAGGGCTTAGTGGTAAATAATGCATGGTTTTCCTCGGTCGATCTTTACCACGACCTCCTTTTTTTGGCTTATATCTCTCAGACCCACAGTACTTACAAATACGATTGGTACTGTCATCTTTCCAGAACAACATACAATCATTCACACAGACGTCAATCTTCTCGTGAGACAGACCCAACTGGGAAACTAATTTCTTAGTTTCATACCAATTTGATGGCATCTTACTATCTGTTGGTTGGGTCTCCTTCATTAGTTGGGCAATGCCATTAAAGCATCCTCGTGACATGTGATACTCAGACTTAAGGTTGAGAAGGCGGACAGCAGCAGATAACTCAGAATGACTTTCGCACCCATCCCATAAAGGAGTTGACGCTGAATTCAACAGATTAAAAAAATTTTGAGCACTTTCATTCGGCTCCACAACATTGTCTTCCGGAAATTGATTGTAACTAGGGCCAACGGCATCTAATACCATCCTTTCATATGGATTCGTCGAACACCCCTGGTCAAACTCCCTAAACCCACCCACACCTGGAGCCGTATCTGATGATTCATTAAATGGCTCACCATGTGCGGTCCAATTCAAGTAAAAAGGCGTAAACCCCCATTTGTACAGATGAACTCTGACCTCATCAGCCTGATTAAACCGCAAATTCTTACACTTCCGACAAGGACAGCGAATGCAGAACCCGCTCATAGTTTCAGGGTGGGATACAGCAAATGATATAAATTCTTCCACCCCGGACTCCCACTGTTGTGTGTAACCAGTTCGGCGAGGCAAGAAACGGTTACTGTACATCCAACTACGGGCGGATTCCATTACACACAAAATCTGTTCGTAATCATAAACACCTCAATCTATTAAATGATATACGTACTCAAGTTTATGGTTGAGTTAGTAAAAATAACATAAGTATGCTTCAATGTTTACGTACTCAAGTTTACAGTATTTTTAGATAGACAAAGTTTATTCTCAATCTAGTTGTTGTTATGATTAACCTACGGTCATCATTTTTGTTCTTATTGTTCTTATTACTGTCATTGTTCTTAGTACTTAAATTCATAATTTTTAAAGGATATTTTATTACATTGCCAGGATTTACTAAGCTACAAAAGGTACCTTAATAAAGAAAGTTAATGTTTACCTTAAGGGATAAGCTGTCCTCATTATTCCCTTAACTTGAGACTTTTAAGGTTATAGTTTGAGGGTTTATGATTTGAATAATGAGCTTATAATTAAGACAATTAATTTAATCTTGTAGTTAGGGGATTATTTCGGTTCAGTTTTATTGTATAGCGTTTATGGTAAAGTACAAATTAGTGTTAAGATTAGGGTCTAAGTTTATGTCTATTAGAGTTTAAAGCTTAGGTATTAGGGTTCATATGCTACGATTTTAGACTTATAGTTTAGGTTAGATTTTGTCGTATTTAGGGTTTACAAGTTTAGGTATATTGTGTTGGGTTTAAGTGTAGATGTATGGTCTAAGGTAAAGGTTAGGGTTAGGAAGAAGTTTGCGTTAAAGTCATGTTTGGTACAATCAGGCTACCTGGATTTCTTCGAATGACAGTGACTCCTCCTCTTCAGTGGTCCTAATTTATTTGTATTAATATTTTCTCTATTGGTCTCCAAATTCCTTTACGAGGTATTTTTTCTGCATTATTATTGTCATATTATTGTCAACATGGTTTTATTATAATGAATAAAGTTTTATTATCAATACTATCTTATGACATAATATAACCATTTACACTAAAGCACTCCAACTAAACCATAACTACACCTATTACCATGAACTTATACAAATAATCATGCCATAAAATAATATACACAACGCACAAAGAAATTACATATTGACTATAATACAGAAGAAAAAATATGCACAGATAACAAATAATTAACATAAATTGCATATTCAAATCTAAAGCCACAGTGTTCAAACCATAGTGAGAAGTATTTCCGTTTTATTACCAATATTAGTAATTAAAACAATTTCCCTTAAAATCATCCCGTTCTCAAATATACACGAAAAGAATTATAAACTAACCTCGAACGACAGGAGAAACAATGGGTACTTCTTCACGCTAGACAGATGCAGGGAGGAACTGAAAAATGGGGGAAAATAACTTAATATACTGGTAATATAAGAAATTTCTTCAAATGAAACCAAGTATCATTAATGTACACGATCAATTTAAACAAAATACGGTACGGAGATTATTATTTGTTTCATTATAGTTATGTATAACCGTCATGTCATTATCTTTTCTCTCTTAACGCATCATTTATTTTAACTTATGTATATATGTTTTAAATTGAGACATTTTTTTTTTTAAATTTCAAATAAGGCCAACACATATTTTGTACATACCTAGTTTCTATCGTTGAGTATAGAATTTGACCTATATATATATATGGCAATGAGTTTGAGTTTTTGGAACTGGCTTTTCTTAATCGCTTATTAATATGAGTTTGAGTTTTTGGAACTGGCTTTTTTTAATCGCTTATTAATATCAACTTTGTTTAACTTGTGGGATCATTCTTTGAAACTAAAGTTGGTATTCTACCATATAATCTGTTCGATAGTTTTTTATTTCAGAAATGAGCTATTAAAAGTTCTAATGCAATAGTATATGGTTCAAGTGAACATTCCATAATTAAAAGTAGTTGAGTATATTCCTTTGGGTATTTTAAAAAGGGATCGAGTTTCATTTTAATTTTTCTTCATTTTTAAGTATTTTAATTTGTTAGTTCATTATTTTAAAAATGAATCATAAAGAGTTGCCATAAAAAAGGGTTTTTAAAGAATAAACATAGTAGCATCCACTAATTGTGATTCACAAATTTATAGTACCAAAAAAATGCTTATAATATTTACATAAACAAATATTAATAATACGTTAAATACATTAAATGCATTTACTTCTAATAAACTTTATCTATCTAAATAATTTATATTTTTCTCAATTTACTAATAATTTCTATATCTATAATGGATTTTAATATTTATAAACCAATACTTAATGCTTGTTGCAATATTAATATTAACTTGTTTAACATTTTATTTATTTTTCAATTACTTCAAAAATAGAAGTATCATTTTTTTTATAAAGAAATTAGCAAATCTAATTTTTATTTTAAAAATTATTTTTCACCATATGAAAAAAAAATAAATATTCTACAATATTTTGTCATTGCAAAATGTAAATATACTACCTAAACAAATCACTTAAATCTAATTTTTTCATAAATTCTAATTAATCCCGAAAATAGACAAAAAATTGTAAAAAAATGCACATAAAAAAACAATTGTAATGGGTAACCTAAAAACTAAATCTCCAACCAAATGCAACACAAAATAACAAATATTGCACATATTTCAAACCAAATTAACACAATATAATCCGAAAATACGTAATTATTAAGGAAAAAAATCAAAAAATCCGAAATAAACGCGGTTACCTCAAAACAAAATATTAACTTCCTTCAAACACCTCCAAATCGCTTCAATCCTGCAATAAAAACCAACATCTTCAACCCATTATCAACCAAGAAGCTCAAATAGGGAGAAATACATCCACAAAAAAATGAAAAAATCGCTGAAAATTAATTAACCTTCAGATCTTGCAAAACGACAGCAGATCGACAAATCTCCGACCTCAAAGAAGATGTTTCCGGTCCCAATCGAAGGAGACAAGTGAATGTGTGTGATGTGTACGTGAGATACGAAGCGGAGAGACAGGAGAGAGAGAGAGAAAAACTAGAACAGAAGAAGAAGGAAGAAGAAGACGACGCTTGGGGGGTGTTTTAAAATTTTTTACCAAAACGCACCGTTTTACTTAAAAAATTGAGCCGTTGGTAAAAAAAAAAAAAACACCAACTGTTGGAAGTTGGAATTTTACCAACGGCTCAGGCCGTTGGTAATTACCAACGGTTTGCACGTTGGAAAAAAAAAAGTAAAATTTTTTTTTTAGCACTCACCAACGTGTGCACGTTGGAAAATATTTACCAACGGCTAGCCGTTGGTAAATCACCCTTTAAAAAAAAAAAAATTTACCAACTGCTGGGAAGTTGAAATTTTACCAACGGCTAAGACCGTTGGTAATTACCAACGGTTTGCACGTTGGAAAAATAAAAAAAAAACTGTTAAATTTTTTTGAAACCATCACCAACGCGTGCACTTTGGAAAATAATTACCAACGATTCTACGCGTTGGTAAATACCAACGGCATAGCAGTTGGAAAAGCGTGTTATTTTAGTAGTGATTACATTTGTTGACAACCTACACTATTAACTTTTTCTACCTTTGATATAAAAATTATGCAACCAGGCCATCCATAAAATATCTGCCTTTTTATAATGACCCCACAAAAATTGAATCAATATGTCATTAATGATTTATTTAAAAAATGGTCAACTAACCACTGAAATTATATGTGTTGGCTAATAAGCCACCAAACTCTTTTTATGGGAGGGCCTCGACCACTCTATACTTTTTGACAAAATGCTACACTTATTAATATTATTGTAAAATATTCTCTTTCTAAAAGATGTGACAGAAATTATTGGATGCAGAATTTTGTACACAACCCATTCAATTTCAAATTGTTTTCTAACTTAAATAAGAAAAATTAATTGGAACTCTTTGATGCCAAAATGTGGTTTCACGTGCCCCCAAAATTTTCTCTCAACTTGTCCCATGTTCATCCAAGGATTTCTTCAGGCTTCTCTTCGAATTTCATTCTTTCTTAATTATGATTTATTGGTTTTTCATTCACCTTACTTGTTTGAAGTTGCTTCTCTATTTGTTTTCACATTTTCAAATTTCTCAAGCTTTCCTAACCCTAGTTCTTCATATGGTTATCATTTGTATTGGCATCAATAATTCACATCCACTCCTTAAGCAACAAAATATGTTGGTTCTCTTCTAGTTTTCATGATTTTACGTACGTCTAATCATCATCTTTACCATAGTTCTCTTAGTGTTCAAGGCGTACTTCATTTTTAATCTAGGAACAACATGTTTATTATTCGATTTAGTAGTACCATGGAATATGGATTACGCTCTTATTCTTGTGCAAAGACTCCAATCCTACCTTAGGGCATGATTTTAACATTGCTCATATTTGGGTGCAAGTCCATGGCCTTCCAGTGATGTACTTAAGCCCTAAAACAGCATATGATATTGCTTAATGGTTAGAAATGTTCTAAAGATGGATTTAGAATATTCCAACCCCCACCATTAGCATTATATTCAATTTAAGACTCAAATAAATATTGAAGTGCCTCTGGTGCTAGGATTCTATACTCGGAGACTATCACCGGTTGGACAATATGGATTTCATTTCACTATGCGAAATTGTTTAAAATTTCCAAGCATTTTGGCTATGTTGATCACTCAAGGTCTCACTGCAGGAAATCTATTTCCTAGGTGGCTCAAGAGGTCAAAGTCAAGTTCTAGTGGATGCAGGTAATAGATTTCAATTATATCTGTATTGATTATTATAAGCCTTGTTTCTCCAGTACTTTACAAGCTCTTGGAGAGGTCAACTATTTTTGGCACCAACGAGATTCATCAAGCCTTCGGCCTTAATCATATTGGTGCACTAGAGGTAGATGGCATTCACTATATCGGTCATCCTCTAATGATGTGGTTGACCATCATTGCACCAATTAATGATGAATCAATGTCAATGTTATAGTTGATAGCGATGATCAAGCTCTGGTATGGTTGGGTTCGATTACTAATGAACCAAAACAATAGTGAAGATGATGAAGCAAAAGCAGATCCTGATAAGGATCAAGAGATTAATCCGAAGGCTGATGCTAAAGTCCCTATGGAAAATCTTGTTGGCCTTAATGTTGGTATTCTCTCTTATTCATCAACGAATTCTAATCCAAGTTCTACAAAAGCTACAGAGCTTGGATTGGGCTCCTACCCAACTCACTCATCTAGTTCTTCTCTTGGTCAACTATTTGTGGTTAGGTTTGCACATAAACTAGATCCATTTTCTACTGTAGCAACGTACTTTTTAAGAGTCACTACCAATCTGTTTACACCGAGGTCGATTGGATATCTGTTATGGTTTACAAGAGATTCTAAGATTGTAAGTCAGTTATGCTAAAATAATCTTATTATAATGCCTAGAAATTGGTACAATGAGGGTTTCAATTTTCTCTTTTCCTAAAATTTTGTGTCCTTACTTAACCTTTGACAAAAATAACTTTTATGAATTTTACTTAATAATATTTAATTTGATTTAATTTCAAATTGTAAATCTTACTAGATCAACAAGATATGGAGTTCTAGATATCCATGAAATCTCATGACTTTGTCAAATCCACAGAGAATTTGAAAGGAGCATTTTGTTCAAATTCGTGATTCTTATTAGGCCAATTGAACTCGAACGAATAATCTGCCTCAGGACTTTAACAAATCAACGAATCTTTGAAAATTTATTAAGTGTTTTACAATTGGCTAACCAATAATTTGGGTGTCATTAACCTTTAAATACATTAAGAGAATTAACAATTAAAATATTCTAAAAATAAATAGAAGAAGAGATATACCAAATTAATGTCCTACATTGTACCTTTATGCAAATTTAATCTCTAAGTTTAATGCATGGCCAAACGAACAAATAAACAAAATAAAGAAAAACAAACAATAAAATCTTGCTATGTGTGACTAATCTGCAAAAGAGAAATATGTTAATGACTTAATCAATGAAATAAAAGATTAGGGTCTAAACAGTGGTTATACCAAAAAGAGAAAAAATATTGACTGGGTCAATTTCGGATGAAACCGGGTTGGTTGCGGGTTGAGGAAACGGGTCTTCTTCGATTCTCCAACCCCAGCGGTGATAGGGCGGCGGCCTTGGGACGATCAGGGGTGCCGATCACAAAGAAGACGACGGTGACCCTTCAAGCCGAGCGGACGACGTGCAAAGCAGCAGCGGTCGACGAATCGGCAACTATAGGACGGAGGACGGAACGCCTGGAAATGGCGGCGCAAGTCGAGACAGAATGACGTGTCTTTGGGCTAAGTGAGGGCGACCAGCTGTGAGGGCTGATGGAGACTAAATGCGGCGGAGGTTACATGGCTAGAAGCATCGAGGCAGGGGGCTGGAACTTTTGTAGTGATGGCAACGAGGGAAGAAGCTCAGGGTTCTAGGGGAAGGTTTGCGATAAAGTAAGACCTAAATGCACAATTTTTCCAAGCTTAGGGTTTTTGCCAATTTCTAGATTTTATTTCCTCCCTATTTCTCTCAAAATGGTGATTCATACTTATATTACGGGAGTTTTAAGCGAGATTGAGAGGTTAAACTTCATCCAAATCAAATTTGATAAAGTTTGATGTCATCTGGTAAAAATACTACTCTAAGTTCAAAAAAACTCTTAAGCTGCTATTCAACCCCATATTTTATGAGAATTTTCATATTTTCCCAAAAGTTTATAAACGTGCCAGATTTGCCTAAACTTTGTAAAGTTCACAAATTTGACCCAACATTTACGTTTTTGCCTAAAACCTTCTAAAAACCCTCCTTTTCCCCAAAAATCTCTAGGACCCCTAATTAGTATCTAAACTAAATTAATTTGTATTTTGACCCTAAATAACCATACTAAATTCTTAACGTTTTATAGCACGAACAACAATGTAACCTAAATGTAACTAGACCAACTAACCATAAAACAAAAAAAGTAACCCAAATGTTCTAACAATTGACCAAATTACCCCCCTTAAAAAAAATGGCCCCTGAACTAATTTTCCTAGCCTATAACAAAACAAAAATTAGTGCCCATATAAAATTGAGTGTCAACAACTGCTCACAATTCAGGGAGCTATGTCTATAGCTCTAATATTACTATTCTCACGAACTGTGCTCAAACTCTAGCCATCTTAAGGGAGATAGTGAGGTCGCCCGCTTTGGTAAGGTTAGCTCAGATCCTTGTTGCTGATATAGAGTCTTTAGATTACTGCGCTTTGGTAACAATGTCTCGCCAACATATGGCTCTGGCTCACCAACTAGCTACATTAACTATTTCTCTTTTATCTACTTAATTTGATTTTGTGTACCAAAAAAAAAAAACTATTCACAAACTAATTAATCCATCTTCCATTAAGAGAAAATGTTGCGAAAATGTTGGTGCATTCAGCACCATTTCTTTTAGCCACTTAGCCATTGACACGTAGGACAAACTGTGCTATTTTTTTTTAATACTTAGAAACATTATAAGTACAAGAATTAAAAAGGTCCTATAAGAAAGTTAAGATAGAAAAGTGTCTACTGTATGGAACCTTGGAAGACATTGACTGCAGTTTAACCACTTATGAATACTTGGTGTTTTTGGAGTATTGCAACACCACTTGAACCTTAATCTTTCGCTTAGGTGTCCATGTATAGTTACTACCTAAGCTAACTATTGAAGACAAACAGTTTTGCTTGAAGTTAAAAGCCGTTAGTAGTTTTTCCACGTCAAATCAGATCAGATCACATCATTGTGTCAATGGCCGGCAATATGGCTAAGACAAAAGAATTGTCATGCCTGGGGATAGGCTGTGCCTTGCAAAAGCATTACAGCCCCCACCAAATATCGGTTCTTTATGTTTAATAAGTAACATTACTCATGACAGTGCAACAATATCGGTCGAATAGTTGTTGGATCATTGTGAAGTAATTAGATCTCAAGTTTGAGCACATAGATTTTTTTTTTTTTTTTGGCTGTTGTTTTATTGATTTTTTTTAGGCTAGTTTTATGGATTTTAAGCCTAAAATTTTTTTAAGTTATATAGTAAGAATGTATATATATATTGTGAAAGAACGGGTGCTTAGTGCTGATGGAATAAAAACATCAAACATAAAACAATTAATTAGGTTCAAGTGCATGGATTATTTTTCCAATGGTGTTTTGTTTTTTTGTATTGGTTAGTTTTAAGGATTTTAGCCCAATAACATTTTACATCATATAATAAGAATGCATATATGTTAAGAGAGAACAGGTGCTGCCGAATGATGGAACGGGGAAAACTTGGGATAAAACTTGGGATAGGAGAAATTTGTGGTTTAGATTCAAATGACAAGTTCGCTAGGTAGGTTTGTTTTTTTGGTTTTAGGGTGTATTTTCCTACATTGAGGTTTTCGTAGTAGATATGCTGTTGGTTCTGAGGAAATGTAGAGTTTAGTGAAAATTTGGTAATTTCTAATCTTGACAATCTCTTATTTTTGTCAAGTAACAGGTAGATACAACAAGCAAACAACTACAATCATCAATATAATAGAAAGAATAATTCAAAGAACAAGTAGAATAACAGTGGGAAGCAGATATCAAATAGCATAAGGAATTGTTAAATTTGTCAAGGAGTACGACTATACAAAGATGGAAAAATTGTAATCAACAAAAGAGCAGAAATAAGAACTAGGGAACAAGTAGCATAGAAGTATGTAACAGTTATTAAATAGAATGAAAGTTATACTTGTCAAGGAACAGAAAGATACTACAAGGAAACAACTATAATGAGCAAAAAAATATAAAGGGATCAAGGAACAAGTAAAACAGGTGTACCGGTAACAAGAAGGCGTGCCCTACATATATACATAAGATATATGAAGAACGGTAAGAAATTATAAAGGAACAAGAATATATATATAAGGGAACAATAGGAATACACATCAAAATAAAAACAATAAGAATACGTTTGAGAATAGGAACAACAAGAAAGTATGAAGCAATAAGCTATTAAATTACAAAAAGAACATGTATATATTACCAAAGCAGTAATAGATTAGGAAAAAGAAAAGAGCGAACAAAGCATTAAATCATTGTGCGGCAACATTATCATTGTGCGAACAAAGCATTAGGAAAGTTATAATTGTTGCATGGTAACATTGTCATAATTTATAGAAACTTGATGCAAGGTGACATTTTCATAAATAATAAGAAATTAGGAGTTATGTCAAGGTGAATGTCGTGCGCTCGACCCATAGTATAATTGCTTAATTGGCATTATATATATATATATTTTAAAACCAACACTTGATCATAAATCATTATGCCTCTAGTGACAACGATTGAATTTATCCAATTGAAAATGCAACCACTTTGTTCGTGGCAATATTTATGATGACTTCCAGTAATACGAAATTAATTTAAGATATCCATTAATAGATATGCGAACAAGAAGACTGGTAGTATAGATAATTAACATTCTTATAAAGTTATTTTAATTCTTGGATGCTTAACATGTCTTGTAATCAGGCGGTAAATTTCATCCAAATTTAAATACGGGCGAAAGACCGATAACAGATAAGTACCATATGGGAAAGATGAAAAGGACTTTGAAAAGACAGTCAAAAAGTGCTTGAAATAGTCGATATGGAAGCAGATGGTGGTTGGCGATATGCCTCGGTCAAATGTGGAATAGTGCAAACCGGTCCACTAATTGGCTCGGTGTGTGGATTGACACAGATCATGGTGGCACCTTAAGCCCAGGCTTTTTTAGTGCCCAAGGAGATGGCATCACCTTGATCGTGGCCGGTAGCACACACTCACAACGTGCGCTCCTGGCGTTGGCCTACAGGCTCCTCATTCGACCAGTCTTAAAACACAGACCAAGAAGTCTGACATGCATGCAAGTAAACAAGGAAGAAAATCAGCAAAGGCGTAGAGAAACTGATTGGCAGGATCCCCTATGGAAGCACCACCTGACGGACCTTGATCTCCTGAGAAGGATTCACTGAATGCATGCCAATCGGGACCCAAAAGATGCGGAACCATGCCTGAGCGAGGTGAAGCTAAAGAAAACTTTACTAAAGGCCCGCAGTGATCCTAAGGTTTGAATCGTTCATTTAACTTGGTTATATAGATAAAAAAAAAAACTAATCGAACCATCTAGTAGGTGGTTCCATCTGAAGTTTTCCTTGGGATAGTTGGAGCTCATCCAAATTCTATTGGGTAAAGCCAATTATTAGACGCAATGGGGGCACAATGTCATCAACCTATTCTCAAACTTTAAAAGGGGTCAAACACTTTATTGAGCCATACCATAGAATCAAAAGCTTCAAGTAGACCCTTTTTTATAAGTAAAACTAGTGCCTAATTACGCACTAACCTAGAGACCACAAGAGTCATTGGTCGATTAAGACATTAAAGCGGTGGTTTTTGAAGAACGAATATTCAAATAGGGAAAATTACAAAAACCCCATGTGGTTTGGTCTAACCTACAGTTTGTCTTCTCTATTGTAAGAAACCTACACTTTACCTCTTATATTTTTACACTGCCTGATAACAACTTCTAAAACTGTATTTAAACTATATGATAATAATGTTCTAGTAATTTCAAGATTTTTGATATTTTTTTCACATCCAACTAACATTTAAAAAATACTGATATATAATTACAGTTGGGAAAATACATTTACAAAAAGAAAAAACTGATAATTTAAAATATCTATTAAATATAAAAAAAATAATTGACAGATTGAAATTACTGGAAGATAATTATCGTATAGTTTAAATGTAGTTTCAGAAGTTATTATCTGACAGTGTAAAAAAATAAGAGACAAAGTATGAATTTCTCAAAATAGAAAAGGCAAACTATAGGTTAAACCAAACAACGGGGTTTTGAAACTTTCCCATTTAAATATCCAGAAGGTTTGGTATCTGACATAGATATCACGTCTGAGAAATATAGGTCGATGGGAGTGCTTGTATAGATTTTTATCCACTACTTCAATTTATACACTTCGTATCCACTATGGTGGATTCCATCCATGGCTTTATTTGTTTTATTCTCTGAGTTATTTATTTCTACTTAATGTTTGCAGTTGTATCAATAAATATCAGTCATAATTGAAATTAGATGCTTTTGGACCAGTTGTGCAAATCATTTGAATGAATCTACTATAACTAAGGATTAACTATGAATTCTTCCAATAATTTTAACCTCTCCAATATTATTATTTTTATAATTAATAAATATTTTAAATGATTAATTCTCTCTATATATGCAAACTAATATTTTTTTAAATATCAGTTAATATTAAAAAATATTGGGCAGCTTGAAATTATTAGAACAAAGTTACCAGAAAGTTTAAATTACGTACGATTTAAAACTTTCTTGTTGGACAATATAAAAAAATTAGAGGTAAAGTGTAAGTCTTTGAAAATAAATGAGAAAAATGTTGGTTACCTAGGGGTTTTATAATTTTCCTGTAGATATAATTCGATAAACAGCTAGAAAATTTTTTATTTAGATTTTTTTTTAAAAAAACACACACAATCAAGAAAAAAATTACTATTATATAGGTCACCCATACTTCATAAATTCGCTTCGTAAATTATTCGTTAATCAGATAAGCATCGTTGCTCAAACTTTGGCCTAGCGCCACTGTGCCACATACTTTTATTTTTTTTTGGTATTATAAATGTTTGCAATGCCCTACAATTCAAAAGTTATATATTCTTTGGTGTCGTGCCTTTGTATACAGTTAAAATATTGCAGAGATCACCAAAAGCAGAATAGATTATAATGACAAGGGTTTGTACTTCTCATTTAAAATTAATTAAGTGCTTACATTTTTATTTATTCAATTAGAAACCCTGATTAACCTACATCGGTTCACGGATAAAAAAATTATTTCAATCACTCAGTTGAAGAAAACTAGAGACTAGATAGTTTCCACATTTAAATTCATAAAACCAGAGACTAGATAGTTGCCACATTTAAATTCATTTTCATTCAAATGTATATATAGTACATATTCTATAAACAAGAGTATTATTACGTCCTAGCCAAGGTCACATGTTTTCACTATTAAAAAAAACGTAGAGCTGCATATAATTAGTCATTTATATCCAAAAAATTTCAAGGAAAAGAAAGTGACTGAAAATTGATCAAAGAATTTGTCACATTGAAATTTCATCGGACATAAGTCGCTTTTTGTTGGCTGGAAACCTACTAACAAAAAGGAAGTCAATGGCGCTAACTGCTAAGAAAACTATGCGACAAATTACCAAAGTAATTAGTCACTTGCTTTGGTCACACTTTATTTTCTTCTATATGCAAACTATAAAATTCAACCGAGGCTACTTGTATTTATATGCCATCTTAAGGACAAGATTATGATATTAACTTGGGCAAAAAGGGCATATTTACCATTAATATTTTTATTTTAGGGGAATGGCACATTTGACCCTTTTGCCTTTGAACTTGTGTGTTTAGCTCAACCAAATTAAATACCCTTTCTCTTAGGATCACATTAGAATAAGATCATCTTGGACATATATATTATATATTGGTAATCATAGAAACAAAGTTCATATGAGTCCTCAATGAAACCTCAATCTTCAATTTAGCCCTTGACTTGCTCGAGTTTCCAATTGAACCTAGTAAGAATTAGGAAACATCAAATTTGCCCAAAGTTTATAGGAACATCAGGTTTCGCCCCTGACATTTGCAAATCTTCATTTTATCCACAATTCTCTAAAGAAAAATGTTCAATTTTGTGCCCAAACTCTTTGCTTTGCCCAAAATGACCCTATCAAATCTTACTAAATGTGAGTCAAAAATGCCACCTAACTGTACATTTACACAAATGATGGTGTGTACTCAAGTGACTGACCAGTCTAGGAGGCAACCAATGATGGTGTGTATTCTATAAAGAAAAGCTATGCCTTGTCCATGCTAGGGAGTATAGCTTAGATTCCGAAGTTCTCAAACCTCATCATGAATTCTTAAAGTGGTTGTAGGCTTCTAACATCCTGCCTAAGTACAAGACATTCATATGGAAATGTTCTTTTCCAATGAAAACCTTCCCCATTTATTCTCGCACTACCCTGAATAAAAAAAGGTTTGGGAAGAGATTTCAAAAGATTTGAAACCTAATTCTAATGAGGACTTTTTTGCATGGCTAAATCGTTGTCTTCCTAATCATTCCTCTTGGCAACGAATGTCAAAGACCAAATCATTTTCTCTATTTAGAGTATATGGCTTGCCCAAAACTCAAAGGAGTTCCAAAACATGAGATTGATGTTGCTCAGATCATTAAAAAAAAAGGACATTTTCATTCAAAAATTCAAGATAACAACTCATCATAATGATTACGTTGTACGATCATGTCTTCCAACTCCTCCAACACATTTTAAATGTTGCACCAATAACCACCTTACCTTTATCCCTATCGTATTCTTAGTTGATGGTGCATGGAATCCTACATCTGATAAAGAGGCAGTGGCTTGGTTTTTCCAACACTATAACACAGATTCCAGATTGTGACTGAAAATTCTGACTGAAATTCAGTCACTAGGTGTTTCAGTTGCTAAGTAATCGGAAGTAAAAAGGTACACTTTTTATTGTGACTGATAGGCTACTAAAAGTTTCAATCGCCCACATATTAGTAGTTTTTCAGTCACTAAGTGGCCAAAAGTAAAAAGGTGCACTTTTTATTATGACTGATAGACGATTGAAAGTTTCAATCACCCACATATTAGTCATTTTTCAGTCAGAAACTTTTTATAGATTTTACTATAGTCGCCATTTAGTCGGAGCTCAGTCACTCTGGCTACTTCCCTTCTTATTTACCTGGTTGTCTCTCATCTCTTTCAACTTCCTTTCTACTTCCCTTCAACTCCATCCCTTCTTCTTCACCTTGCCAGTCTGCCTTGCCCTTCCTCCTCACTGTTTGCCCCTCTGTCCACCTCTCTCATCTGCCTCACTCATCTTCGTTGCCTCATCGTCCATTGCCGCCCAACCACCTCGCCTCTTTGGCCTCTTCGCCATCACCTCCTCGGATTGCTCATCATTTCTCACCATTGCATCCTCGGCCTCTGCCTCGGCTTCAACTCCAACTAACTCAGTCTCCTCCTCGGCCTCGCGATCATCCGCCTCGATCTCCTCATCGACCTCGTCATCGTTCGGCTCCATCTTGTCGAGCTCACCGCTATCTGCCTCGGCCTCCTCCACCTCCGCCTCCGCCTCCTCTACCTCAATCTCCTCTAACTCCATCTCAGCCTCCTTCGCTTTATCCACCTTAATCTTCTCTAGATTTGAGTTTTGAAATTATGAATTTTGAAATTTTTGCACTATGACTATTATATTGAAATTTTTGAATTGTTCTCTGAATCTAATTTTTTAATTTTTTTTAATGTTATATTTTGGTATGCATGTTAAATTTTATATTAATGTAAATGTGTTTTATTTATATTTTAATTCATTAATTCATTATTTTATTATTAATATTTAAAATAAGATAATATTCATAGCAATTTAATGAAAGTATCAATTAAATAACCAAATTAAATTAAATAATATTCATTAAAAATAATTGTATTAAATAATAATATTTAAAAAAAAATTATTGTAGCTACTGACTATGACAGTCGCTAATATAGCGACTAAACTAGTCAATCACAACTCATAATGTTCTCGATTGATTTTTAACTGAAGGTTTTAATCACTTTTTTGTTGTTAAGATTCAGTCACAATTAAATTACAACTTGAAAAAATGCAACTGCTATCCGCAGTAGCAAAGTAATCGCTTTTGATCAATATCGCGACTGAAACGCGACTGGACTTTCAGTCGCGATTTTGCATTCATTTTGTAGTGGCAAGATCCTTGGTTTGGCTATTCTCAAGAATTCTTTAAACTTATTGCGGCAAGTCCATCTACTTTAAGCACAGATATCAAGACAATTCTTTCAACAATGAAGGAAACTACTTCAACTGGTATGGATTATGTTACGATCCCCATGGACTATTTGCTAGGATATTTGTAGATTGCATATTATAACCTTGACCACCTGGATATCGAGAAGGATGTCAATCGAAATTCATCAGTTAGTCAACCAATTCAAAAGACTTTTTATGTTGGTAATCCATTGCTCGATGGTTAATCAAGCTCATCAATTGGCCACCATGGCCCTTAGACTTCCTTTCTTTTAGGTTACTTTTTCTTTTTCTTGTTGTTTACAAAAAAAAAAAAGAATAAATAAAAAAAATGAACTTCAGTATAGCTGAAGTAAGAACATGCAGTTATCCCGCATCATTAGTCTAATGGTTAAGATGTTTGGTGGATATGAAGAAGGTCTAGAGTTCGAACCCTTACCTCTTCACCCTTTACATATGTTTTTGAATACAAAGAAAAAAAATGGCAATTTCTTTACTCATCTTTTTTATTGAACGGCAATATATAAAAAAGTAAACATATACAGTGGTAAAAATAATACCTTAGGTAATAGCCATGGTCTTTAATTTCATGAAATTTTGTGGTATTTGATATGAAATTTTTTTTACCGTGGGTACATGGCACATGGTACAAAAGTTTTTACAATTTGTTATTTTTCAACATGAAATACACTAGTATTTTGTAGACTACAAAATTTTTATATATGTTTTGTCAATTTATTGTGGTATTTCATGTGATACGTATCATCGTATGTAGTTCAACACAATGCATGGTTAAGATAATTTTTATCATTTTACATAAAATATAATTAATACATAAATATTAAATTTTACTGCTTTTAAAAATAAAATTTAATTGGTAAATGATGTTAACATAATTGAGATTTCTAATGCATGCTACCATAATTAAATATTACTCTCATTCGTAAAATTTTTTTACTGAAAACCAAAATTCCAAAACATGGGATGAACACATTGTTTTTGCAAAACAAGCTATGATAGAAGTATCATGCTTTAAATCACCTAGGAACTCAATGTTATACTAGAAAATATATTGTTGCTAGTTAAACATGTCCATGCAATGCATATAAGGCTAGTACTTTTTTTGTTGTTTTAAGAATTATGTTTATTTTATTATAAAGTTTGTCTTGATAATCAATTACTGTAAAAAGTCCACAAATTAGGATAAAATGAGGTGATTTTGAAGCAGCATAAATTTAAAATTTTTTGTTTTAAAATCAACACATATACAAAAAAATACAACTACTTTATATTCTAATACATTTTATAAAGAGGTGATAAATTAAATGGGCTTTGTTTGTGAAAAAATACAAAATGAAGATGAGTTGTTGTGAAAAAAATATGAAAAAAGAAATAGCTATTGAAGCTATTGAATCAATTGTGGGACTTGAGTTTGTAGGCTTTTTTAATCAATTTTTCCAGAGCATACACTAATTATTGATTTATAAACTGACACAATGGAGATAAAAGAACATCTTTATAATAGATTCACACTAGAAGAATTCAAACCAAGTGAGGAAAAAGTAAAGAATGCTCTCTGGAAAAGTACAATAGATGACATCAAATTAAAGTAATGGTTGTTGATGACACCAAAATTGTCTGCATTAATATTGCAAGAAATACAAATTTTAGGAACTATTCCCAGCGTGACTAAATCAAGAGCAATTGTTAATTGTCAAGTTTTTTGTGGTTGAAAATGAGAGAACATAAGATGTTTGAAGAAATGTAAGTTTCTTGTTTTTTTTTTTTGGAATTTATTTTTTGAGAAATAATTTTGTGGCATTTTGTTTGGGAGGGAAAAAATATTGAAAAGGAAATGTTGATAAAGAAATATTGTAAAAGGAGACAAAAGTGTTTGAATCTCTTTAAATGGAAAAATATTAAATTAATTTAAGGCTTTTATACTACTTTAGAAATAAGATAAATTGGATAGATATAGCAAATTTGTTATACTTTGGCAAAAAAAATCTGTTGTTTATTACGCATATAGTGCATTTGGGTATTTGTTAAATAGTAGTTAAATTATCCATCACGTCTTTTATGGAATAGTAGGATAATTTTTATAGTTTGACCTTTACTTTTCTTTATTCCTTAAATACACACACATATTGATATTTCCTAGATGACGTTATATTTTCATTCTTTTTATATATATATGGTGCATAGAAATACCAAAAAATCATTCAATCTTTTATTGCATGGGTAAAGAAATACTAAAAAACATTGATTACATAATGTGAAATAAATACAAATAAAATTGTGATAATAACATCATATACTTTATTTATCCTCATTTAAAATGACTCTAAAAATTTAATTAACATTTATAAAGTATAATATATGATTGCAAAAATGATCTTTAGGGAAGTAAAAGAATGAATATTTTGTAGAAATACAATATATGATCACATTTGGAAAAGGATCAAAGTGAAATATTTTAGTGAGTTTAGGACCAAAACAGAACAGTTAATACATTAGAAACTAAAACAATATGATATTTAAAGTTAACGGATAATTCATGAAATTTATGTGATCATCTAGTATATAATAACTATAGAAATTTAATTAACATTTATAGAGTATAATATGTAATTGGAAAATGATCTTTAGGATGTAAAAATTAGAGTGAAGATTTTGTGGAAGTCTAATATATGATCCCATTTACCAAAAAACGAAAGTAAAATTTTTTTAATAAATGTAGGATCAAAACAAAATGGTTAATAAGTTATGAACTAAATTGGTACGTTATTTAAAATTAAAGACTAGCCATCAAAGTTACTCATCCTGTAGATGTATTGCTAGCTTCTGTTGTTAGAACCCAACTTATACAATGTGTGTGTGTGTGTGTGTTAGAGTATTGTTTTTTTTTTCATGTATTAATAAATTAATTTTTTTTACTAAATAATATTTATCTTCTTCTATATATTCCATTTTTTTAATGTTTTTTCATATAAAAAATATTTTCTTTCATACATATTTTATTTATATTTCAGAAACTATGATGAAAAAAATTATAATACATATAAAAAGGTGTAAAAAAAATATATTTAATATATTTTAATTTTAAAATAATACTCTGATATATTTTTCTCCAAAATCAATAAAAATGCACTGTACGGTATATTATGTGATATACCTATAATTTACCGGCCTCCTAAAACAAGCTCAAATAAAAACACGAAAATACATCATTTTATTCTCAACAGGTCCAAACAATGAGAGGATTTGTCCTACATAATCCTTGTTTAGCTTGTGAATTTGCTTCTCCATTTGCTTGCTGACGACATGTTTAAAGATGCACTCATACACTTCTTTATGCAAATCATCAATTTGCATCTCCACGGTCTTGCAGATTCCCAAATCCAGGAACAAGGAATAATCACATGGTTTTTGGTTCCTTTTTCTTTTCATACAAAACCAAAAACCTTTAGAATACTGGAGTTGGGTACGATGAAAAAGCGGAAAGAAACAAATCAGGCACCCTGTCCTGTTAATTAGCTCTTTCCGTCCACCTAATAATATTCTACTTCAGTATTCTATGCTTATCACTCCTCGTAATAAGGCCTCTAAATATATAAAGGTTAATGACAATTTGATCCTAATCCTTAGGAAAAATTACACTTTATCCTTCCTGTTTTAGAAATATATATTTTATCCCCTAACTTTTTAATACAGTCTGACATCAATTTCTGAAATCTTAATTTAAGTATTATGATAATCATTTTTTAGTAATTTCAATATGTACTGCATTTTTTTACAGTTAATAGATATTTTAAATCATTAATTTTTTTCTGAAAATTGAAAATGGTTTTTTTAAATGTCAATTAACTGTAAGAAAATGTACCATACAGATTAAAATTACTTGGAGATAAGTACCATACAGTCTAAATTAATATTTCAGAAATTGCTGTCATACTGTATTAAAAAATAAGGAACAAAGTGTATGTTTTTTAAATAGGAGAAAATAAAGTGTAATTTTACAAAAAATCTCGGGGTATAAATTGTAATTACCCCTATATATAAAAGAGGACGTCTCAGAGACACAGCTGCAGAAAGAAGTAGGCAGTGCAGGTGATCGAAACCAAACAACCTTGTAGATGAGCAGCTGACCACCTCATCCCAAATTTACCTGCTTTCTTAGTAAACAAGTCATTTCGTGCAAGAAATATCGGTACAATCAGTCAGCTACTCCTACTTTAATTTTGTTGCAATTAAATTAAAAGATTTGATTTTGCGGGCCTCTTGCCCTGTTTCGCCACCCTATATTTTTGCTGAAAATTGTGAGGAATCCCCCACAGCTCCAGCCACCAATCAACATTTTGGAACCCTACCTTCTTCAATTGCCAATTCCCCAAAAGAACCCAATTTTAAGCACCACGATAGCAACACCTGACCAAACCCAACTTAATTTCTGTTCCTCTTGGCTTTAAATACCCACTGGCTTAGCTCTAAGAGCTTGTTCTTTAGTATTAAAAAATTCAGCATTTATCTCAGCAGACAAAGAAAGGGGAGAAAGATGGTGAATTTCGTGGCGGCTCAGAGGCCTCTCTTACATGGCTTAATGAAGATGGCCGGAGTACGACCCTACACGGTCGAGATCGAGCCGGGGACGGTCATGGATTTCTGGGTTCCTGCAGAAACCGTCAAGAAACCTAAAAAAGGTGATGACAAAAAAGGAACTGAATTGGTGAAGCCGACGAAGCCAGTTGTGGTTTTGGTGCACGGTTTCGCGGCGGAGGGAATCGTGACTTGGCAGTTCCAAGTCGGGGCTCTGACAAAGAAGTACTCTGTCTACATCCCGGACCTCCTCTTTTTCGGTGGATCGACGACGGACAAGGCCGACCGGTCGCCGGCGTTCCAGGCCTACTGTGTGGCGGAGGGGCTGAGGAAGCTGGGGGTGGAGAAGTGCACGGTGATCGGATTCAGCTACGGCGGGATGGTGACGTTCAAGATGGCGGAGATCTACCCGGATTTGGTGGAGGCATTGGTGGTTTCGGGGTCGATCCTGGCGATGACGGATTCGATCAGCGCGGAGACGCTGAGCCGACTCGGGTTCTCGTCGTCGCCGGAGCTTTTGATGCCGACTTCGGTTAAGGGTCTTAAGGCTCTGCTCTCTGTTGCTGCTTACAAGAAGCTCTGGTTCCCGGATCGATTTCACAAAGATTATCTTGAGGTTGGTTTGTTTGTTTTCTCTTAAATACTCCCTTCACTTTCAAAAAATGATCGTTTCAAAAAGATGAACTGTTTTTTTTATATAAAAAATTTTTAATATGTAATTTATTTACGGTCTTTATTTAAATTCTCATGTACAAAACTTAAATTCCTTCTATCTTAAATTGCGCTCTCACTTTCAATCTCAACTATTACTCTTATCACACAATTTTTTTACTTAAAATTTAAAAAATGATTATTTTACACTCTCACTCTCACTTTCCACTCCGGCTTTTAAAATATTTTGTGCAACTTAGGATAATACTTAAAAAGTAATTTTTTTTTAATCTTCACTAATTTTTTTTAAAAAAATCTTTTATTTCTTTAATTATCAGTTAAATTCTAACTATACATAAATCAAGAAAGAATTTTCTTTTAATTTTAATTTCCTTTACAGTACGGGGAGTACCATATTTCAACTCGTTTTTAAGTTCCCATTTTATTTTTTATATAGAAAAATTTCGACTAAAATGATCAGAACAGTTACTTTTCTCTACTACTACCACCAAGTTGCATTTTTTTTTCTTTTCTTTTCTGAACTTATTATCGCATTATTATTTATAGTAGAGTTATAAGTCCAGCTTTTAACGGCAAAAGTACCATTTACATATATCAGACTTTGATTAATCCTCAGTAGATACAAAAAATTATAAATGTTGTGTTAATGAACCAACAGAACCAATCATTACTTCTTCTATTCTCGCTACCAACTCTTTAATAAAAGTCCAATAACTTTTGTAATAACGTTAGAATTTTAAATAATTTATTAATAAAAAATCAAACCGTGAAATTAAAACTTATTCTTAAATGGCTTTTTCAAAATTTTAAGGCTAAATAAGACGAAAGTCTGGATTCTTTCGATTTAAAATTGAAATAAAAAGTTAGCCAAAAACTTTTCCAAGGTTTTCAAATGGGAGAACAAATTCAGTGGGCTTACTTTTTGTTCCTTTTAAGTGATTTAACTGATAGAGAGGAGAATCTTTACATGACTTATCTCACATAACTTGCATGGCAATTTGATCACCTTCAACTTCAATGATGATTTTAGCGCACATGTTAGGTTGGGAGGACTTAGCTCAAGTTGCCAATCACTCTTTCTATGTGTCTTGGTACTAGAAATTTTTTTTGGTAGATAAGTTGAATCTCTCGACAACCAACTCGCATAAACTATTTATATATTGTTATTTAGTTATCAAAATTACATATGTTCATATAAAACGTACAGAATTCATACTATTATTGATTGATGATCATATAATTATGGATAGTTATTCATATACAAACTGATACGTTTTTCTCATGTCACTTTTATGTTCGTGCATCACTATTTATGTTTATAGCAATGCACATATTTTTTTCAAATATGCAAATATAGTTGTTAAGATAATGCATGTCATGCCATGTGATTCTTTAACGTGAAGAATTTTGTAATACATTATATATAACCCAATTCGTTTTAACTTAAATTAACTTAATTTAAAATAATTTATTTTTATTTTTACATCTATTTTTCTTAGAATTAATTTTATTTAAAATTCAATATTATATAGTTATAATAATCCATTGAAAATATAATTTTTATAATGTTATTAAATTTTTATGAATTTTCCTTTTTAATGCCTAAAAATAAAAAATTCATAAAAATTTAAAAACATCATAAAAAATTATTTTCAAATGGATTATTACATGTACATAATATTGACTTTTAAATGAAATTAGTTTTGGGTAAAAATAATAAAAATAAAAATAAATTATTTTAAATTAAGTTGACTTAAGTTAAAACGAATTGGTTCTAGGGAGGACCTATTCAATATAGATAATCTTATACATCCATTCAAATACATTTATTGGGTCAATAATCAACTTATTTCCCCAAAATACATGTATTTAATTTAAAAAAATTAATATAAACAACTATAGCGTAAAGAGTAGTAATATATGTATGAAAAAAAATTGTAGAAAGACTTTACTAAATTCTATGTGATACAGTTTGACTGAAGTTGAAAAAAGAAAGTAGGATATGTTACTTTTTTTCGCATCCAATCAATTTCTTCAACACTAGATTTTGTGCAAGTTTTAGTAAAAATATTAGTATTTTTAGTAAAATTCTAATATAAATGTTGTACATAGAAATAAAGATTTTTTTTAAATTCAAGAAAACAGAAAGATTTTTTTTAATTGAAGAAAACATATACATGTGATTATCACTGAAAATAAATGCTCCTATCCTTGCAAAAGATCCTAACAAATGGCCAACCTATTAAAAAATACAATAGTTTTAGGTGAGTCATGTTTCTAGTTCAAGAGACTCACTGGATCATTTAATTACACTCTCATACTCATTTAGATATGAAAATTTAGATAGTTAACTTGTGTTAATTTATGGTGTTCGCATAGCTTGAATAAATTTTCATAGCAATAAGTCATGCTTACACCTAATGGATTAATACCATAAATAGACAAAGAAATATAACATAACATATTGATATAAACTTATACAAACTCATGTCGAGCATAAACATTGTCTTTACCATACCATATGTAAATATCATGTATAGGGGCGTGAGGTCTCACAATTTTATAAATTTGTGAAGAGTAGATAATTAGGGCAAATTTATTTTCAATTAACTGAATTAATTAGTCAACATTAATGACTTGGTCAATAGAAAATGAATAGGTGGGATGGACAAAGAGGTTGTTGTTTGAAAAAATCTTGTCATTGATTATTTGGTCCATATCCTCACAATCTCTCTCCTCGGTCTCGACAAAATCTCTCCCCAACAACCCCAACTCCCCAGGCCGCCATCCAGTAGCAGCAAAGTTCACCTTTCCTCCTTTTGCCACCGGTGCCCGCAGTGTGGGATGCAATCCTTTCCTAGATACAACTCGTACTAGCCCCTTCCCGCTTTATGCTTCCCCTATTTCAACATCTTCGGCCCCCCTTCTCGTGAAACCCGTCATCGATGCTCAGATGACAAGATGAATTGAATTACATCTAGACTCTTGAGAGCCAAGTTCTCATCATGGTAAATATGAGAAGAAATTAGGGATCAGGAAAATAGGTCAACAGAAATTAGAGAGAGGGTGGGATGAGAAGAAAAACGTAACTATGGTGATGGATTTGTTGGATTAGAGATGAATTATTGCTTCACCAAACCAAATCGTCAGGTAAGCTGACAAGCGAGGAGCAAGCAAACACTGGAAATAATCTTGGGTAATGACAGATCCGAGCTTGGGTGATGACAAACCTATGAAAATAATTAGATTTGAGTTCGAGAGAGGCCGGCAGAGCTTAATCAGGTGGTGGATTCCATGATGATGCGTTTGAGTAGGAGAGGGTAGAGAGTAGAGCTGTTACAAGAGGCATACAGACGTAAATAAAACCAATTTTATGCCCTAATTTTTAGCACAATCTGCGGGTTCTCTTAACCCGTCTTCAACCTGACTCACACCTGTGAATAATGCCACCCCCATTAATGTTATTAATTTAAACCAAACTGCCCCTTAATCTCTTAAAACCATTGTTCAGTGTACGGTTTGAGCATTTAGTAGGGATTAAAAAACAGTGGCTATTTTGAATTTTACTTCTTTTCTATCTAAAATAAATACCATTTAAAAGTTGAGGTACTATTTATCTAATAACCACTTAACTCATATTTTTATTTTTATAAATTAACTAAAATGTTATTTTTTTCGTTACCTATAAAAAATAAAATTTGATGAAAAATTTGTAAAACAAATTAACATGTAACTCAAGCAAATAATTAATTTATATGAAAAAAATCACTAAAAATAACTTTTTTATACTCATTGAACACAACCTCACAACCGCATCCCACCAATGAATTGCAACAAAATGGGTAATGCAACCCTGCCAGGCAAATAATCATAAATGGGAAACAAGAACAGTAGACCAGTCGACAAGCTGACCCATTTTTCAATTAAATGTTGTTCAACACTAGAAAACAGATCGACCTACTTGATAAACTTGTTGAATATTCTACAAATGGGTCACCAATTTGGAGCTACATCGGTGTCCTGGCACGATTAACTCATCACAAATTTCAAACGATTGGAAAATGTTCAACTTCAAGTCATTTCGCATTGAAGAGGATATAACTGATACATGTGCTCTTCGCTCAACTAACGGGGCGACGGTCAAATAAACAGCAGGGAAAAGTTATCCAATCCTAGACACTGTCTGCCTTAGAGATTGGTACCCAATTTAAAAATGATTTCTGATTTTTATAGTTCGTGAATTGAAATAGGGAAGGTTAATCGCTTGTTAATAGGGAAAAAAATAAGGAGAGATTCTTCCTGCTCATTTCATTTCACTTGAAATGACGGTGATTTAACATCCAAAGAGAAACTGCAGGTGATGTTCACCAACAGGAAGGAGAGAGGCGAACTGCTAGAGGCTCTTATTATCAGCAACAAAGATGCCACCGTCCCCTATTTACCACAGAGAATACATCTGCTGTGGGGCGAGAACGACCAAATCTTCCTCCAGGAGCTAGCTCACAACATGAAAGAGTAAGCATCTTTTCCCATCCGTCCACAGGAACAAAATAACTCCGCCAACACGGGATCTTTCTTTAGAGAAATCCCAGCAGATTCAGATTCACGTAGATTGGTCCTGACAATATGAGATAAATGCAGGCAACTAGGAGAAGGTGCTACATTTCAGGGCATAAAGAAGGCAGGTCATCTGGTTCATCTTGAGCGGCCCTGTGCCTTCAACAGATGTCTCAAGCAGTTCCTTGCCTCTCTTCATGCAGAGAAAGCAAGCAAATAAACGCCCCCCGAATTCTCTATCATATTATACTTATTATTCGATTGTGATGCTTGCTAGTTCCTCCAGTGTTCAACCAAGAAAGTTCCCTTGTTTGTTATAACTGTGTGCCTTGGCATGTTTTGGTGAAGATAAGTTCAAACAAATAAATAGATTGTTCTTATTCTTATCATTATTTTTCATCATTATCAAGAATCAGAACTTGCTGACAGCAGCACATCATCCACTATAAGCGACAACAAACAAGACCAGATCAGTACGGATAAACATGCTTGCTGGGGGGGATGCTTACATATTCATCTGAAGGATGTCTGGATCTCTTCTAGACTTCTTCCCTTTGTTTCTGGAACCCAAACTGCCACAAAAACAACTGAAAATGCAGCTACCAAGGTGTAAAGAGTGAAAGTCCCTGTTGACCAGAAAGGAAATTTATCAACCATGGGAAATCAAATATTGCCTGCAGTGTACCACCTACTAATGCATGTATTGTGCAAAAACATGGACCTAAACGCCTGGAACCTAGAACATGCAAAAATGTATGCGCACACACATACACACACACACAAGCAGACTTGCAGAGAGAGAAAGGGAGAGACCTCCACCACTCCATGACAAAAGCAAGTTTGCAGTCATGGTGATAGCCCAAGAAGTAAGCCAATTTGCCAATGTTGCTACGCTGCCTGCAAGACCCTTGATATTTACTGGTAGTATCTGAAATTTAAGTTTCAGCAAAAGTGAGTCCAACAGAATGTACAGAATGTATTGTGAATCGCAACAAAGGAGAGTGTTGAACTGGGCGATGCATCAGCCAGCAAATCTAAAATAATATGACATGTCACACATATGCCTCCCATGGTTGAGGCATTTGCTTCGAGGTTTGACCCTGCACCTGGCTACTCCCCCGGTCCCACGCTCGGAAAAATAAATGTAAAACAATTAGTAAACCAAATTAAGCTGTACCCATATCAGAGTCATACCCCAACCCAACATCTGTACCCAAGACCAGCTATCATAGCATACCAGGAGGCAGATACCTTCCTCTGTTTGCATGGCATGGAGAGGATGGTTCAGTGTTAGAAGAACTACTCAAGCCAGAGAATTACATTGTGGCACTATGTGGTAGAGGCCCACAGAAGCAGTATAACAATGATTTATCATGCTAAAATATCATCTGGGCGGGAACCAAAAGTGGGGTACAAATCCAATCACCCAAAAAAAAAAAACCTGCAGTGAAATCAAGAGAAATTTTGCTTACCTCAGACATTATAATCCAAGGAATAGGACCCATCCCCAGTGAGAAAGAAATAACCAATGCCTGTAAATAAAATAATAAGAAAAACCTGTGCCACCTTGGTCAAATCTTGTACCACAAACATTCCTGACATGGTAAAAGAAATCTTACAACAAGTCCCACGAGTGACAATATTCCCATTATGCTATACAGGTGAGAATCTTTGGATACAGCGCCCTAGTATCAGCAAAGTAAAAGGAGAAAAAAATTGGTTATTAATAATGCACCAGAAGTAGCTTTCACTTTTATATGTTGCAAAAATGGTATGGCATACTGACCTCCACATAAAAAGCAACTGCAACAAGCAACAAACTTAGAGTCATGCCAGAAGAAGACACCTACAGAACATCTCTTGTTAAAGGGCTTATAAACAGATGTTATATGTTGTGCCAGGAAAGGATCAAATAGAAAAAATAGTTGTGCAAACACACTATAAGCAGCAGCCTGCGCCCTGCCTTGTCCCCCAACCATGTAGCCACACCAGTTGCCATAACCTACTCAAGATGCAAGCATTGTCATGAGGGACATGAGATCAAAATCAACATTCAGTGTCAAATACCATAGCAAAGATGCCACATCTTACCTGAATAACTCCAATTCCAAATGTTGCAAGTTTACTTGATGTGAGCCCTGCTCAATTTTGAATGAATAATTATCAAGCCAAACCATTGAGGACAGGAGAGGTTTTTTCTTTTTAAATAAAACTGATGACCTTTGGATGATAGGAGAAAACTTATATTAGAAAACCAATAAAATTGAGGATAAAATTAATCAATATGAACCATCATTTCAACAAGGCTTTTCACCAAGAGGCAACAGAGTTTAGTGATAGAAAAAAAACGCAGAAAATTTATTTTCAAAATGCCATGCAATACAATAACAGGCTCAACAAGCTAAAAATGGTAAATACGCTGACGACCATTAATCAACTGTTCAAAATGGAGCCTACACATGAGGCAGCTCCTTTCTTTCCTTTTCCCTTTCCTGCCATTTCATCCAAGGACATCCAAAGGCCTGATGAAGTTACATACGAATTTGCTAATTTGTGTACCACCGAAAATCAACTGCCTTAACCTTAATAAACCAGAAATACAATAACCTAAGCAAATTTGACAGGAAAGTTTGAATTAGGTTTTGTTTTTACCAGCACTTGCAAATATGTTGCTGGAATAGAAGAAGACACCATTGATACCACTCAGTTGTTGGAGCACAAGAAGCCCAATTCCTATCTGGAAAATGTAATTACAAAAATAAAAAATGGGTTTTTCATAAGTCAGTAGAAACAGAAACAAAACGAAGGCATTCAGTTAATTTTTTTAAAGAAATATGTGTAAAGTAATCTACCATCAGAGGAAACCAATATCTTTTTCGCTTGAGATCTGCAAACCGAATTGCTGTTCTTTTGCTTGAAGATGCCACAGCTCGCTGTGTAAGGTGATTTCCAAAACTTGTAATGACTCTTAGGATACAACTTAGAAACGAGCATGAACAAAAACAACACGCTGATCCACCATAGATTATTTAACATGCAGTTCCACCTTCTAATTCTCGATACATATCTCCTTAATATGTGGCCAAAGATAGATAGGTTGCTCGAGATAATACCTTGATCTCAGTAACTTCAACAGAAATATCAGTATCAAAGCCACGCAGAACTTGCAAAGAAGACTCAAAATCATCCATCATCCCCATTTTGGCCTGGATTCAACCACCCACATGAACAAAGAGAGGGGAAAACATAAAATAAAAATAATAATAATAATAATAAGGAGATTTGGAGAATGGAGTATTGATGAGAAGAAAAAGAAAACAAATATATTGTTGATACCACTTAGTGTGCCATACCAGCCACCGAGGAGATTCTGGGATGAAGAACAGTCCAGGTATCAATATAGTACATGGTAAAATTCCTGTAGAAAGGAAAAACCAGTATGTCAAAGAATGTCCTTGACACCACTTGAATAAGTCAATACTGTACAGATGAATTGCTTTCAACTGAACCAAAGAAATGTATGTATCCGAATGACACAGTTTTTTATATACATAAGCAGACATCTCAAAGCCTAATAAAGGGCTTGTAGCCAGCAACAAATACATGTTTAGAATATCATTTACATGATCATTCTAAAACTAGAACAGAGAAGAAAGAAAGTAGGATGCTGGGAGTATTCCTGATATTTAAAGGAAGAAGACAGCCTAATAAAGCTTCAGAGAAAATAGAGAATCATCCCAAAACATCAGCTTTAAGATCTTTGGAAGAGCGAAAAAAAATATTTCTAAGATTCATTTATTTCTTCTCAAGTCAAAAAACACAATGAAAAAGGATGACAATGATTCACATACCTAAAACTGCCATCAGTCTCCAATTCAGAAATAGTCCCAAAAAATAAACCAGCATTATTCCGATAGTCACTGAAAGCTATTCAATACAAAGATTATGTTAATAAAGCAGACAACATCAGCTATAGATATAATTGGCAAATTAGGGAAAAGCAGGGATGAGATTATCTCCAAATAACCTGATTCACTGAACCAAGAGTTCCTCTCATGTTCTGGGGTGATATTTCAGCAATATACACAGGCACCTAGGCAATTGCGAAAAAGAAACCAGTAACGTTTCCAACAATAAACAATATCCTTAAAGAATGAAGAGAGAAAAGAAGCACAAAGCATCATTATTACCACATACGAGATTATACCAACACCAAAACCTTCCAACAACCTTCCCATGAATAAAAAAGACGAGTCCTACAAACAGCACCAACGGTTACATACACAAGAAAAAATTCCATATGGTTCACAGTGAGAAGCAATAGTGTGTAGATAAAATATCACTCACTTTGGCAAAAGATACAGCAAGCCACCCAATTATATTAGGAATAGCTGCAATCATTAACGACTGAAAAATCACCAGAAATGGAAATGTGGAAACATTAGTAGCACACGACATAGTGAATGATGACTTAATGAATCAATAGACCCAGCTGCCAATTTTTCGAGGCCCACAACTTTACTTGGCCTCTATGGAAAGCAAAATATTACCCCTTTTCTGCCAATGTATTCAGCTATCTGTCCGCTGGCTATCGCACCAACCATGGCGCCAACATTTGACAAAGAACCGAACAATGAGAACTGCAGCGGAGTTAATATCATGTTCATCGATAACAAGCACAATCCGATGAATCTTGGATTGGATTAAAAAAAAAAAAAAGAGGAAGAACTTCACCTCTGAAATCGTAAGATTAAGATCACTAGTTATTTCTGCTTGCGTCGGGGACGAGTAACCACACTGTCACATCAACCAAGGTCGCCGAATTTAAAATCATCAATAGCCAAATGATCTAAAACATAATTTGACTTGTTCTAGTTACGAAGATGAGACAATCTCAATTTCGATCCACATAATTCGATCCAGGAAGGAAAACTAGAGCAGAAACAAAGGGCAAAGGGAGGGACGAATGAGGAGCATACAGTGAAACCAAACTGGATTGGACCGAGGGCGACAATGAGGACGCAGAGACCAACGGAGATAGAACCGTCGCGGAGGACCTGAGCGGAGGAGCTCATGATGCTGGACTGCCTGGAGCCCATCCTGTACCAGCTTCCAGTGTGCAAAAAGGGCTTCCGGAGATCCCTCCCTTCCTCTGTATCATCTCTGAAACTCATGGCTGCGCTCTGTTACTCTCTGGTTCTGTGGCAAACGGGCAAGAAGAAGAACAGATGAAGACGTTCGACGAAATGCTCGGTTTGGTGGGGATGATCAGCAGATGACACGGTTTTGCTGACACGGACAAACCTCATCCGAATTCCGGGATCCTGGAATAAAATAAAATAAAAAACGATTATATTTTTATCGGTGAAAACAAACAAGAGAAAATTACAATTACCATCCTGAGGGTTACCCTAACCTATAGTTTGTCTCCTTTACTTTTAAAAACCTACACTTTATCCCCTAGTTCTTTTATTTTAACCGATAACAAATTTTAAAATATAATTTAAATTATATAATAGTCATCTTCTATTAATTTTGATCTCTCTAATTTTTAATATAGTTAATAGATATTTTAAATTATCAATTTTTTCTTTCTATAAATTCATTTTTCTTCCTATAAATGCATATCAATAATTTTTAAAGGTCAGTTAGCTATAAAAAAATATTAAAAATCTTGAACTTACTGAAAAATTATTATCATATAGTTTAATTTAGGGTTTTATAAGTTGTTGTCATACACTATAAAGGAAGTTGGTGTTAAAGTGTAGGATTTTGAAAATAGAGGAAATAAAATGTAGGTTAGATAAAACTATAAGGGAGCTTTTGTAATTTACCACAGACAATTACTTATGTGTATAAACAAACGATATTCCTTTCTACAAAATTTTCTTTTACAATATAATATCTCAAACATTTAATAAACAGTGTAAAATTAAATGTAAACGAGTCCTGACCTCAATTTTATTTATAATTATTGTCTGCCATATCATTTAATGATAACAATTTTCTCTCTATCATATGTATCAGTTAAAGTGAAGTTTTTGTGACCGAATTAATGTGGTTTTAAGGAGGGTGAGATTCGTGAGAAGGCCATGTGCAGTGGAGGAGCAACCAGGAGAGGGGGGGGGGGGTGCCCCGAGAATTTTGAAAGTTTATAAATAGGAGGTACTAAGTTGGTTATTTTGTGAGGCAATAAGGACCAAATGCGAATTTATCCCTCCCGCAAACTGGTGAAGAATATTAAAAGGGTGAATTGCGCCAATAGTCCTAAATCTTTACCTTTCATTCCATGTTTATCCACAACCTCTCAACTTTTGCATATATGTCCCAAATCATTGTCTTGCATTTCAAATTCAGACTAACAGTTAACGTTTTTAGTGACGGAATTGGGATAAAAATACAACAGTTGAGAACTTAGAGATGAATTTTCAACAAAAAGTAGACATTTTAAATAATTATTTAAATAATTTTTTTATAAAAATTAATTTTTATAAATAATTATTTAAATAATTTTTTTCTCTTAGGTTTTGGCCACTTCTAATCCTGCCTCTACCTAGCCCTCGAGACTAAAAACCTAGTGCCACTGGCCATGTGGGTAGTGGTTTAATATACCCAAAGAGTGGGTCATATGTGCCAAAGAAAGAAAGGACCTAGTTGGGTTGGCTTCTGCTCTCTTCAGACCTGCGGGGTTCTTGTTGGAGACCGTGCGTAAAGCTCAATCCTTACTTTACTCAGTTCAAATCCATGATTTAGTGCTGGGTCGAAAGGTCTCTCCCACTCATTTTGTTCCACTTCGTCCATAGAGCTTCGCTGATCGTGTCGATGGCCATCCAGGCAGGCTGCTAAGTCCATCTCTAGATCTTCCCCGCCATTGTTTCGCAACAGGTAAAACGCCTTTGTTTCCTATATAGTTGATAATTATTTTTTTGTGTTCTTCATTTCTTTTTCGCTAAATGTCATGTGCACATGTAAATATCATTCGTTCAATTACATTTTAATTTTGAAAAAGAACTACTACTACGTATTAGGAAATAGGAATCCATGATGTTGGTTGGAAAATGCAATGTTTTGTACATTATGGTTTTCTCAAATGGCTATATGTGTTATTTTATGCCCCTCAAATCATTGAGCCTTCATTTTTTTTTTTGAACAGTAGTAGAAAATTATTGTAGTATTAATGATGAGAAGAAACAGAAACTAACACTGGCCAGTGGCTAACATCCAGCAGCAACCCCCCTCCCCCCCAGGGCCGACGACAGTTACTAAACAACCTCTGCAGCTCCAGTTACACACCTAACACTGCTTACAATTTTCTATTGCCTAGCAGGTATTGACCAGCCAGTGCGCCAACAACAGGTCCACCTTTTTGCATCCATGACTGATTCCAAGGAATGAATAAAATTAGACTTCAGTACTTCACTTAGCATTTGTATCACTATCATTAAAAACATAGTTACTTCCAAAATTCCAAATAATCCAAAAAGTCACGTAACACACCACCTGTCATAGTCTGTGTACCAAACATTGTGCCTTTATGCTCTCGCCTCTCGCACACTTCCAACACATCATACTTAGAAGCTTTTGCAACCAGTTGTTTCTTATTAATGCTTATTTAAATGGCCTATAATTGTGTAACATATCACAAACATAATTTGTATAAATAATTTAAATTAGAATTTTAGATGTTATTATTGAACTATGTAAAGAAAATTAGAAAAAAAATGTAAATTTTTAAATTTCATGGATGTAATTGAATATCAGGAAGTGACTATCTTGTCTATCACAAAAAAAAAAAAATTAAACCATGTTGTCTATCAACCAGCTTTCTATATCTTTGCCCTAACTTCTTACATTTTGATAGACTATTACTTCATCTCTACTTGACAAATCAATAAGTAAGCACTCGTCTAAAATGTGAGCTGCTTAATTAAATACTACCACAAAATTAAATTGATCTGATTCATGCTAAATCTGTCACACCACACACAAAATACCACATGACAAATGCAGCAGCTTTATCCACCTTCTTTGTACTTATCCCCCCACCTATGCATTCCTACTACCACTATCAATGATCGATCATATGTTTGGTTATTCACTAAGTTTTTTTACCGCATGCGTTGTAGCAGGAAAAAAGATCCATAATCTTATGAAATATAGAAATAGCTTAAAAATTAAATAAAGTTTAGGGATAGCCTAGACCCATCTTTAGAACTAGATAAATCATAATGGTAAAATTTTATTTTAGGATATAGAAACAATATGGAAAAGTTTGGAGACCAAAATGACAAATAGATAGTATTTAGCATTTCAAATGAGAAAAATCGATAAATCAAGGGTTGGGACAAATTTAAACCAAAGAAAAATGTGAAATAGCTCAAATGCAAAAAATAATAATATAGGCCCCTAAGAAAGTGATCACCTGGTTAAAAAGTGATCAACGCTAAAAAAATGATTGCTTCTTAGGAAAGAGGTCATGTGGAGAAAAAGGGGACAAGAAAAACACACACACAAAAAAAAAAGTAAAATAACACTGTTTATTAAACATTAAATAATCCTTACGCATTTCCCACCCATTCCCCAAGATTAATTCTTTTAACATTAACTTCATAATACATTTGTAGCATTAATTTCAAAATCCATTTGTGAAAATCAATACTTAGGTCATTATATAACCCTTACTCCAAAATTCACTCATTCCCCAAGATTGCTTCTTTTACCATTAATTGCATAATGTAGTTGTATTATTTAATAACTTAGGCCCTTATATAGTCATGACTCCAAATTTTAAATTTTGAATTGTAATTCGTAGTGGGCACTTTGTGTCATAGTAAAAAGTCCTTAAAATTCTATTTTTCATACATTTATGAATTGAATTTAAATTCCTACCCTCTTAGTATAATAAAATACAATTAGCTTTTGTTTCCTTTTTACTGGCTCATTAATATTATTGTATCTTAATCACTTGTTTTAAATAGATTTCATCTCTCTCTAATATGATAGAAAGAGCTCATCAAGAATTATAGTTTAAAATCTAAATTTTGGAGTCATGACTATATAAAAGCCTAAGTTATTAAACCATACAAACACACTATACAATTAATGATAAAAAAAAAAAAGAAGTCTTAGGAAATTGGTGAATTTTGGAGTAAGAGTTATATAAGGACCTAAATATTAATCATTACAAATAAATTATAAAATTAATACTATTAATGTGCTATGAAATTAATGCTAAACGAAGTAGTCTTAGGGAATTGGTGGCTTTACCCTTTATATATATATATATATATATATATATATATATTGATTAACGATAAAAGAAGTAGTCTTGGGGAAATTGGAAACTCACCTATTTCCCAACACTACTTCTTTTAACACTAATTTTATAGTACATTTGTAGCATTAATTTTAAAATCAATACACATACACACACACACACACACGCACATATATATATATAAGAAAGTCACTCATTTCCCAACACTACTTCCTTTAGCATTAATTTTATAGTATATTTGTAGTATTAATTTTAGAATTTATTTGTAATAATTAATACATAAATCTTTATATAACTCTTACTCCAAAATTCACCTATTCCCCAAGACTACTTCTTTTACTATTAATTGTATAGTGTGTTTTGTATGGTTTAATAGCTTAGGCTTTCATATAGTTATGACTACAAAATTTAAGTTTTGAGTTGTAATTCTTAGTGAGATCTTTCTATCATAATAGAAAGGAAGCAGCATTGGAAAGTAGGTGAGTTTCTCCTTTATATATATATATATATATATATATATATATATATATATATAATATATATATAATATATATATATATATATATATATAATTACTAAAATGTATAAAAAATAAGATTTCAATAACTTTCTACTATGATAGAAAGAGCTCACAAAGAATTACAATTCAAAACCTAAGTTTTGGAGTCATAAATATATAAGAGCCTAAGTTATTAAACCATACAAAATACACTATGCAATTAATAGTAAAAGAAGTAGTCTTGGGGAATAGGTGAATTTTGGAGTAAGAGTTATATAAGGACTTATGTATTGATATTACAAATAACTTCTAAAATTAATACTACAAATATACTATAAAATTAATGCTAAATGAAGTAGTGTTAAGAAATGAGTGAGTTTCTTATATATATATATATATATAGTGATTCTAAAATTAATGCTATAAATGTACTATAAAATTAATGCTAAAAGAAGTAATGTTGAGAAATAGGTGATTTTCTCTCACTCTAAAATTCACATATTTTCCTAAGATTACTTCTTTTATCATTAATTTATATGTGTGGGGGGGGGAACTGCTGGTGGTAGCTGCTTGAGCAGCTGCTCAGACAGATGCTTAATATTCTTGTGCCGCGTGTCAAATCTTTTTACTCATAAATCTGTAACCGGCAAACAAGGTTTCATTTTTATAGGTGTACTTGTCAATATTAAATTTAAAAAGATTTTTTATTTCTTTTATCTAATCTACTCACAATGTCTGTTCTTATTTCACAGTTTGCACAGATTCACAGTATGCCCACCACCGAAGACAAGGAAAGAAGGAGAATTAAAAATGAACTTGATTCATGGACAACTATACCTATTCTGTGTTTTAGCCCCAAATCCTGGCATTGTTCGTGATCACTGTGGGTTGTCTGCCACCGTGCTCCATAAGACCCAATCAACAATTAGCCGGAGAAATTGCAATTAGGTAAAAAAAAAAAAGGGTTCCAATTAACCAATGGACTCTGGCTGGTGCTTTCTTAATTAATTTCTATTGGCGCTTCGAATATACATGGGTTGCTGTACCAGTCATGGCAACTGTAATGGCATAAAAAACAAGGGATTTTCATTAAGGCATGATTTTAATACGATTTTGTGAAGTGAAGTGTAGGAATTCATAGTGAAAAATAAAATTGGAAGATTTTTTGTATTCTTTGAAACTTTTAATGTAAAGATACATAGAGAAATTGTGAGCAATATAGAACCTGAGAGGCGAGCTTGTTATTTGCAGTGATGGAAGAAGAAGAACAAAGAAGATGTACGAAATAGATGAGAGATAACTGAAGGGGAAGGAATAATGGTGGGTTCCACCTTTAAAATTATTAATAAAACTTTTTCCAAAAATATTATATCCATGTAACTAAAAACTTTCTTTACCCGGTTTCAATTTTATAAGTAAACAAATTTGCCACACGTCGCAACAATAAAAAGCATTTGTTGGCGCGGCTGCTAAAGCAACTATCCCTAGCAGTTCTCTCTCTCTCTCTCTATATATATATATATATATATATATATATATATATTGGAAAAACCCACCAATTTCTCAAGACTACTTCCTTTAGCATTAATTTCATAGTACATTTATAGTATTAATTTTAAATTTTATTTTTAATAATTAATACTTAGGTCGTTATATAACTCTTACTCCAAAATTCACCCATTTCCTAAGACTATTTTTTTTACCATTAATTGCATAGTGTATTTGTATGGTTTAATAACTTAAGCCCTTCAAATTTAGATTTTGAATTATAATTCTTGATGAGCTCTTTCTATAATAGTAAATAAAGATTGAATCTATTTAAAATAATTGATTAAGGGACAATAATATTAATGAGTCATTAAGGGCCAATTCGTTTGGGCTAAAGTTAACTAACTTTTTTTAACTTTTACATCTTTTTTATCTCAAATCAATTTTATTTGAAAGTTAATGTTATGTAGATACAATAATCAATTTGAAAATAAATTTTTAGGATGTTGTTAAATTTTTATGAATTTTTCTTTTTTAAGTCTTGAAACTAGAAAAATTCATAAAAATTTATTAAAATTATAAAAACTGTATTTTCAATTGATTATTGCAATTACATAATATTGAATTTTAATTAAAATTAGTTTCAAGTTAAAAAGATATAAAAATAAAAATAAGTCATTTTGTAGTCAATTGACTAAAGTTAAAACGAATTGGGTATAAGAAAAAAATAAAAAGCTAATGGTGTTTTATTATGAGTAACTTTTCTATAGACCAGGTTTATATCGTGGGCCATGCTTAAAAAATACAATAATTGTCATTTTGATTCCGTTTCTCAAAAAAGTAAGCAATCATGCCCTCATGAAATATAATAGAATTTTCTTTTTCCGCACCTCAGGGCAAACTATTTGGTTGAGTGGCATGGCTGATATTTTAATTTTGGGGGAAGCTGGGCAATGGATCGAATGCCAACGATCTCCCTTTTCATTTTTTTTTTAAATTTTGTTTTCTTGTTCTTCTCTTATTCTTCTATTTCTTTCTTTATTTATTTTCATTTTTTTTTCTTCATTTTTTTCTTTGTTTAGTTTTGTTGTATATTTACCTTTTCCATTTTTATTTTATTTATTTTTATTTTCTCATCTTTTTTCCAGTTTCCCCTTTTTCTTTTTCTTATTTTAGTATTATTTCAAGTTTTGTCTATTGTTTTATTTCATGTTTTACTCCTTCTTTTCTTAAAATATTTTTTTTCACCTTTTTTTACTGAGATTTATGATATTACTCTTATTTTTTCTTGTTCTTTTATGTCATATGTCTACCTTTTTCCTTTTTTTTATTCTCTACTGTTTGTTTTTTTGTTTCTTCGTACTTATTCTTTTAGAATGGTATTTTGTTCTTTTAAAAGGTATTGTTTATTCTTTGAGAATGCATTGATTGTTCTTTTTTGTCTTCGTGTTTGTTCTTTTGATGGGTACTGTTTATCTTCTTTTATGATGTGTTTGTTTTCTGTTCTTTTAAAAGCCTTGTTTGCTCTTTTAGAATGGCATGTTTGTTCTTTTACATTTTCAGGCATTGCATAAATTACTTGTTCTTTTGTGTTTTGGTATTTATACTTACGGGTCTATTTGTTCTTTTAGAAGGCAATGTTTGTTTTTTCTTGTCTACATGTTTGTTCTTTTAGAAGGCATTATTTGTTCTTTTTTTTACATGTTCATTTTTTATTACTTAAGTATTTGTTCTTATAGAATGCACTATTTGTTCTTATGCATGACCCTGTTTTTGTAAACTTCTTGTTCTTTTGTTTTCTGGTACTTGTTCTTTTAGAAGGGTATGTTTGTTCTTTTATAATGGCATGTTTGTTCTTTTAGAAGGCATTGTTTGTTCTTTCTTTTATATTTTTATTTTTTGTTACTTAAGTGTTTGTTCTTATAGAAAATACTATTTATTCTTATACATGACTCTGTTTCTATATAATTCTTGTTTTTTTTTCTTCTGGTGTTTGTTCTTTTATAAATGCATGTTTGTTCTTTTGGAAGACATTGTGTGTTCTTTCTTTTACATGTTTATTTTTTGTTACTTAAGTGTTTGTTCTTATAGAAGGCACTATTTGTTCTTATACATGACCCTGTTTCTGTAAACTTCTTATTCTTTTTTCTTCTGGTGTTTGTTCTTTCAGAAGGGTATGTTTGTTCTTTTAGAAGACATGTTTGTTCTTGTAAAAGACATTATTTGTTCTTTTTTTTACATGTTTATTTTTTGTTACTTAAGTGTTTATTCTTATAGAAGGCACTATTTATTCTTATATATAACCATGTTTCTATAAACTTCTTGTTCATTTATTTTTTTGTGTTTATTCTTTTAGAAGGGTATGTTTATTTTTTTTAGAAGGGCATATTTATTCTTTTAGAAGACATTGTTTGTTCTTTCTTTTATATGTTTATTTTTTGTTACTTAAGTATTTATTCTTATACATAACCCTGTTTCTGTAAACTTTTTATTTTTATTTTTTTTGTCTTCTGGTGTTTGTTCTTTTAGAAGAGTATGTTTATTCTTTTAGAAGGATATGTTTGTTATTTTAGAAGACATTGTTTGTTCTTTATTTGACATGTTTACTTTTTGTTACTTAAGTGTTTGTTCTTGTAGAAGACATTGTTTGTTCTTACATATAACCTTGTTTCTGTAAACTTCTTGTTCTTTTGTTTTCTGGTGTTTGATCTTTCAAAAGGTATATTTGTTCTTTTAGAAGGGCATATTTATTCTTTTAGAAAACATTGTTTGTTTTTTTTCCCTTAATGTTTATCATTCTGAAATCCAAAGTCCATTTTTTATAAACCATCCCATTTATCCATTTTAGGAATATTCCAATTTCTTAATTTCTTTTCAACATATTTGATTAATATAGTTTGTGAGTTCTTCATTATTCTATTCCCCATAATTTATTCTTCCTCTTGTCTCTTTGAAGCAGACTTAGTTAAATTTCCAAAAATTTTATCCATTAGTAATTATCGATTAGTATTAATATCTTTATTAGCTTATCTGTCAACGTTTTACACAATCTTACTGTCCTTTCACATCAACTATGGGTCTTACAATTGCTACACAACTTGAGTGATATTCTGAAAATTTCTTAACAATAATATTTAATTACTAGTAGGAGAAAAGTTTTGGAAATTTGACCATTCCTTGAATCAAAGATATGAGACAAAAATTAAATTTTAGGGACTAAGTTGTACATAAGAAATAACTTTAGGGAGGTGGCTTACGCGTGTGCCGGGCACGCAAAAGAATCAGCCTTTTATTATACTAAGAGGACAGGAATTTAAATTCAATTACTAAAAGGTATGAAAAATAAAATTTTAAAAGCTCCCTACTATGATACAAAATGCCCACCAAAAATTACAATTCTAAATCTAAAATTTAGAATCATGACTGTATAAAGGGCTTAAGTTATTAAACAATACAACTACACTATGCAATTAATGGTAAAAGAATCAATTTTGGGGAATGAGTGAATTTTGGAGTGAGGGCTATATAATGACCTGAGTATTGATTATCACAAATGGATTTTGAAATTAATGCTATAAATATATTGTAAAGTTAATGCTAAGGGAATTAATCTTGGGGAATGGGTGGGTTCCTCCTTTATATATATATATAAGTGAAAAAGAAAGAAAAAGAGTATTGAATCAGGCAAAAGGCTCAGGTAGGTAAAAAGTGTCAATGTTGACTAAAAACACAAAAAAAATATAGTTTTTTTTAATCAAATTCTATTACAATCTATTATAAGAGTATGGATGAGAGTGAACTATTCTAAACCTAGGGGTGAAAGAGTGTGTTGTACAAAATCTCAGATAACCTTAAATGCAATAAAACACAATTTTTTATGCATTATTCAATGAATAGTATTTTGCACTAATGCATTTAGTGTGTGTGTGTGTGTGTGTAATGAATAATCTTCACATGCCTACATCGAAAATATTTTAAAATAAGATTGTTATTACTAGCGCCTCAAATTAGGAATTAAGGTGTAAGGGAAATTCAGTGAAGTTGGGATTCGAATCCTACCTATACCACTTTACCTTTAATGTCAGGTAAAAGGGAAAGTTCATTCACTAAGATTTTTGCGATAGTGGATATCACTCAATATAGTTTTTTTTTTTTTTTTGCGTTAAATCCATCATTAACATTTGTGATCGGGTGAAATTTAACACTATTATTTTGAATATGAACAAATTAGCCATTTACAAGACTACCGAAAGAAATATTTCATTTTTTAAGCATATTTTGTTAATTTTACTGAATAATAAAAATAAAAAGCCACGTAATTATCATTCTCCCAGGCAAATTACACAATTTCTTCTAAAACTATATTCACTAATGCACATATGTCCCTAAACTAAAAATAATAACAATTTTTTACCATTTTCTATTAACCATTAAACCAAACCCAAATTACCTTCAACCAATTTCTTCTTCTTCCCACCAAAACCCAGATTACCTTAACCAGAAAAGTACATTCTTCAAACTTTGGCATTTCCTGCTTCTCTCTTTTTTTGATAACGTCCACCAACCTTTCCATTCCTTTCGATATCCTGATCTTCTCCGATATCTTCCCTCATTTGCACATGGAGATCCCTAGATTCTGGGAGTACTGGTATTTGCACTAACTTCTCCCACCAGATCCTGTGATGGGTTTTGCAGGGGGCATTAATTTTCTTGAATGTTATCCTTGTTAATTTGAGTTCAATTGACCATTGAAGAAGCTCTGGGGGAAGACAAAGGAACTTTCGCACTTGAAAAATTTAAGATAACCCATAAGGAGCTTAATCGTTTGAGCACATGTTGGACAACATGTTCAAAGCTCAATTAACAAGGGTTTGATTTCAAAGATAACTAATAAAGAGCTCAATTAATCAATTTTCAGAGTTAGAGACAATTTGAACCTTAAAAATAATGAGATCGTTGCGATGGCTAAAGACCTAGCATTGCTAGTAATAGAAGGTCCAATGCAATATATCTTTTGAATGATGTGCTGGAATTCTTCATTTTGAAGGCGGGTAAGTTGATAGAGAGGGATGGCATCAAATGGGAGATTAGGAGGAAGAGGGATGTGGGGTAGATCTTGGAACTTGATGAAGGGGATGACGGCGAATACGGGTGGTAACAGTGTCAAGGAAAGAGGCATTAATGGTGATGACGGTGATTGAGAGGGAAGGATATATGGTGGTCGACTATGAGTTTTCCAAGCTCCACTAAAGAGCTATGATGGCTTATCAATGGTGTTGGATATAGAATGACTGATTTCTCAATTGTTTCATAAATGGGGTAAAAAAAACTTTTGGGGTTTTGTAATGTTAGAAAAAAGGCTATAGATCCAAGTTTGGAGTTTTATCTTTTTTATTTTGCACACAAGCTTGCCACATATACATGTCACATCTAGTACCACATCATCAAAATATTCCAAGTCATCATATAGCTGGACAATAGTAATGGAAGTGACTAATATCCACTAATAGTGTAATCTTAATGGGCGATTTAACTACAAAAAAAAAAATAGTCATAGAACCGCCTATGACGTAAACATAAGTTGGTAATTTGCCCATTTTGCCTTAATGTGGCATATACTGATTCGGTGTTGGGTTCCAAAAAAATGGGCATTTTTTTCCTCGTAGATATATCTATGTCCTCTTTCTACTCTATATACTTTTATAGATGTTTTTAACCAACAAAAGAAAAATTTGTCCATTAAAGGATTTTTCCTACAAAAAAAAAAAGAATTCACATGTTTGCTTATGTGAAACCATTTTTACATAAAGTTATAAAAATCTCAATTTAAATCTTAAACTCTTACATTTTTACGATATAAAATAGAAAAAATGATTTAATTAGATTCTATGGTTATAATTATGATCCTGATTCGATTTATGACTACAATTTACAAAAAATAAAAAATGATTCCATATGAAATCTCATTTTTGACAACATTATTTTATATGTCACTAGATAAATTTTTAACATGTCTCAGTTTCTCTAACCTTATTAGCCTACTTGGATGCACTTTTTTTACATGTCACTAATTTAGGCTTTTAGATGCCAAATTTGAGTTTACTACAGTGTTATCTCGTGATAAAAAAATGTTGCAATTATAATTGAGTTTAGGTTTCTATGCAAGTAAACTAAAAATTAAAACTTAAAGGTCATTATCTAAAAATCTGCATAGGCTTAGTATTCCTAACATACAAAAGGCTTATGAAAAATTGCACTGAAGCTTTACTAAAATGGTTCTACAAATGTTGAACTTCCCGCATCATTGGATAAACTTCATTATGTAGTGCATAGGTACAATCTCTTATTCGATCCTAGTGAATGGGTGCTCTATGGAAAGGTTATTCCGAAATATGAAATTACGCAAGGTGATCCTCTCTTATCATACCCGTTCATTTTGCATAGTGAAGTCTTCTTGAGCTTTTTGGTGGCTTAACAAGAAGCAAGAGTTATCCTCAGTCTGAAAACGAGCATTTCGAGTCCTAGTATTAATCACCTATTTGTTGTTGATGATTGTTTCAAATTTTTTCACTCGGATTTTCAATCAACTTATGTCTTAAAGGATGTATTCCAGTTATATTAAAAAGAAGCACGACAAGAAATAAAACTTTTAGAAATCTAAATGATGTTTTAGCAAAAGAATTCCCAAGAGATCTGACTTTTCCAGAAAATTCTTCTTTTTCAGTCAATGATGGAATCTTAAGATATCTAGGAATTTTGTTTGACTGTGATCTATCAAACAATTGCATTTTTTATTTTCTAAGTGAAAGGATAGAATCCTGGTTGGCTTATTAAAAATGGAAACTATAGAATCAAGCGAGTTGCCTAAAATTGATCCAAGCTTCTCTCCCATCTCCTCTATTCTATGTTATGACCTCTTTCAAAGTTCCAGTCATAGTGAATAAAAATCTAACAAAATCAATGATTTATTTATGGTAAAGAGGATTAAAGCAAGAACAGGGCATACACTTTCGTGATATGTTCCCTTTAACTCTTCCAAAAGGTATTGGTAGGTTGGGAATTCAAGACTTAAGACTTTTTAATCAAGCCCTGTTAGCCAAATCGGCTAATTCACAAATATCTTAACTTCCTGGTGTTGAAAGTCCTTATAGCTAAGAGTGACCAAGATGATTCCATTTAGAAAACTGACATCAAGTATAACCCAACACCTGTTTAAAAGAGTTTGATATTTGGGGAACAACTCTTATAACCTCATTTTCATTGGATAATCAAGGATGGGAAAACCATTGATATCTTAAAGGATTGGATACTGGAGATTCCCCCCAACAAACTGAGAAAGTTTATTGAGATCTCCTGGAAGTCCCTTACCAAAAGTGGTGGCTAACTTACTTCATCCCGTCTTTAGTTCTTGGAACTTGGAAGTGATGATTTCCACTTCCCTAACATAACAATTCAAGTAATTGTGGTGTTTACTTAGAAAAGTGGGTCAGATGGTGCCTAGCTGGTTTAGAAAAGTGCCAAAAATGACATATACACCACAAAAAAATGATATGCCTTAAATCAGGTGAACACCAACCAACAATTGGCTCAGAGGATCAAGTACTTCACAAATTCCTCAAGAAGATTTAGGTAGAAAATATTCCTTCCAAATTCAAAACCTTTTTTTAGAGATGTTGTCTTGATGCCTTATCAACAAAGTCTGTACTTCACAAAGGAATGTAGTTGCCTTACCTTTTTCTCCCAGATGCAGCACAAAAAAGGAGGACATTCTTATATGCTCCTCTAGTGTCCAAATTTTATTGCAGTTTGGGCACAAAATTTTTGGAATTTTTACTTCTAACCGAGGGGGACATTTTAGGTAATGGATTCTCTACATGATGCAGCCACATTTAGACAACTTTGCTGAATGATTTGAGTTAGTTATAAGTACTTTGTGGTAGATCTAGTTAAGCCACAATTCTTATGTGTTCAATGATGCCATAATGTCAATAACTTAAATTGTCCTCTCAATAGAGCACTTCCGAAGGAATTTTCTTATTCTTATGGAGCAAAAAACCTTCCTACTTCAAATTCATCAACCTTCCCCCTACCTTGTATTAAAAACATGGGAGCTCAAAGTAGCCTTATAACTACCATGAACTTTTTGGTTGATAAAGCATGGCACAACTTCTTCAAGTTAAAGGCCTTGGTATGGGTATGCCGTACGCCATATGGTAGTTCCCATGCTCAATAGCTCTATTAAAGGCATTGTATGTTTTCCTTGTTCATAAGGATTTGACCTATATTGGAAGTCATGAAGTTTGCAGTAGCTGCAAAGACTTCAAATTGTACGATCCTAACAAACTGCTCGCAAGACTTTCTCTAAGTAACAAATTTTTCATCGATCCATCTGGACATGAAAGAAGAAATCAAGGGTATTCATGACCTAGCACCTATTTTTCAACAATTCTCTCTCACTATGGTTCAACGATGAGCCATAATGGAGATACATAGAATAACCACTTGTTTACACTCCATACCCACCTTTTACTTTTTTTTTTTCTTTCCTTTTTGAATAGCAAAAAGAAAGCATACTTTCACCAGCTTATTTTTCACTTAACTCTTTCATTTACTACATAAAAAAAGTTGTAGAAGGTAATCAATGCCATCATTTTATTTTTTTTATTGGCACAATCTCTAATTTTCTCTACATTTTCACATTTTCACATGAGAGAACAACACCCATCATCTAGGAACTATGATTCATGGTTCAGATTCATCCCAGAACTATAAAATGTTACACAATTTATCTTTTAACTATAAAAATGTTATATTAATCGTCATACCGTTAACTATAACCGTTAAAATGGATAGAAAAAAATGTAAAAAACTAGTATTAACCCCTAAAAACCTTTCATTTGTCATAGACACCTAAACAAAATTACATCTTATAATAAAACCACCATCTTGTTATGACCTTCACATTTGCTCTTCCGCCCCTCATAACTTTCACTTCTGCTATAGCCAGTGTTGTTCTGCTACCATCTCATCCTCATCCCGCTACTGACATCTCATGTTGCAGGCTTGTAGCTATCATTAATGATTAATCAACAGCAAAAAAGGACAAAAGGCTAAGACCCTTGATGCAATAACGTGGCCTTTTACCTCATTGATCATTATCCTTTGTCGTCATCTTCTATCGCCATCTCATCGCACTCTTCCGTCACGTTCCGATCTTGCTCATCACCATCCTCTATCATTGTTTCCCTTTGATCCCGCACAGATATCTCCCTTTAATCTATTGGAATTTACTTCGTAAGAGTGATTACTAAATTTTATAAACGTGTTAAAATATAAATTTTTTACAATTGCTAGGTGTGGTTACACCATATGTTGCTATTGTCACATTAACTCACATCACCGCTTCTAACATTAACTAAAGGTAGTTAAGTAGTTAAGATAATGTGGCACATATGTGTGACATGTCATCACATTGGAACTAATAGAAAATTAGCATATGGTAATTGTGTGATGTATATGTACACCTTAACACATGGGATAATTACTTAATAATCACCCTCATAACTACTCATATTATGAAGCTTTATGAGCTTTAGATGAAAGGATAGGTCTATCTCAATATATATAACCCTTAGGAATGTAGTTATGCACCATAACTACCATAGTTAATGACATAACATGACTTTTAATGAAGGATCATGTTTTAGGTGAATTTCACAACTTTTAGAAGATGATTATTGTCTTGATTTAAAGAGATGCAACTCTTAGAAAAGTTGTAACTCTATGGCCGAACCAACACATCTCTTCTAAGAATAGTTATTGTTTTATTTTAAGGAAAGAAGTTATAGGTGGATAAAGACATCTTTTGGTGATATAGTAAAACCTTTTATGAAGAGTTGTGACTTTTTTATGATGGCTGATGACCCTCCATCAGTGTCAATTCATCATCTATAAACAAAGGGCAATAGAATTGTGCATACAGAAGTTAAGAACACAATTTCTAAAGGCTTTACTTATTCTATTTCGCTCTACACAATTCTCTATCACCAAAAGGAGAATTTTGGTCAAGTATTGGGTATGAACTAGCATATTTAATTACTTTTATTTTCAAGCTAATTAAATATATGATCTTGAGTGTTCACAACAAGTCACGTCTTTCGCAACATGCGTAAAGAGGCATTTTTTTTATCATTGAGACTATCACTTGGTTCTTCTGTGATAACCAAGTACACCTTAATTTTTGTATTTATTTTATATCATGAGAATTAAAGTATTCATTAGTTGTGCACTTATATTTCTTCATTGGTATTAGAGTTCATAGTTTTAATATGCATGCTCCCTTAGATAGCCTTAGGTTATCTGAAAACTTTTTGCATGTGATACAAATATGATCGACCTTAACTTTAATCCATGTGATAAGATTTAGTTTAGTTACTAAATCTGAAATCTATATGCATGTTTGTACTTGGTAAGTACACTAAATTAACCAAAAGATATGAAGATAAATATATAGATTATTTTGGTGTATTCGGCCTTGTATGTATGCAATTTGTGCATTTTTTTTAACTTTGTGTTCTTAAAAGTTTTGTTTTTGCACACTGGTAAGTTAAATTATATATATATGTTTTGTTTGATTATATTATTGACTTTGTGTCAATAATGGTTTTTTAAACGTATATATAAGCTAATTTAAGACAAGTAAACTAAAATAATGAAAACTTATCAAAAACAAATTTGATTGTATGTGCATGCACTTGTTTTTTGTTTGTTTTAGCATGGATAAGTGGCTTTATTTTACTTGTGCTTGAAATTATCTTATTATGATAATATATGCACTTGTATAATATAATAGCTATTACATGTTGTAGATTATTAACTTCATAGATGGAGTTATCAATTAACTATGTTTAGATCTGAAACTTGATGATGACGAAGAAGTCATCATGTACAAAGATATTCAAGGAGAGCTAAGTGAAGTGGAGTTATTAATCATCATGTTTAAAATTTTTGGGAAATGCAAACACAAGAAAAAACAAACTAAATGTTTGGTTTGTGATTACAAATAGACCTAAGCAAAATAAACCTAAGCACATGGTTGCTTAGTGACTAATATACATAGTTTCTCGTTCTCTTCAAACTATACAATATATGTAATATATACATTTTGGCCAAATCAAATTTTTTTTGTAAATTAGCGATTCAAAGGTCAAAACTAACATTTATTATGAGCATGGTTGTTAAAAAAGACACATGTATCTATGGTGAACGAAACTTAAAGTTTGAAGATGTAAAGTTGGTCATGTGAGACTCTTTAATGAAAAATACATATTAGTTGTGTAATAAGCACTTAGTTTAAGAGAATGTGTCTCTTTTAAATTCTTTGTACAGATCTTACTTGTCTTGTAAATTTCCTATGTACATGATGTTTTATCTTAGTGATAATGATAATAATAATAATTCCTTGTTTATTAAATTATGACCATATGGTCTTAAAGACTAATTTTTTCATAAATTCTAGTAAGTTTTTACTAGGATATCAAAAATGATATTTTGGTAATACACATTTAGGCTAAGAAAAAGTACTAGTGTATCATAAGTGATTCACTTTGTTCTTTTTATGAAGTGACCTTATAAATGTATTTACTTTGCATATGTCCGAAATAACTAGGTTTGGCCATGTTTTGAGAATGTTTCAATTGCCATGTCTTGTAGGTAATTTACTTAGAATTTTTTTAGGTTCAATGAACATTAAGTCTAAATTAAATTTTAGATGTAATCACTTAAATTTTACTTTATAATTTTTATCATAAAACATATTCCTTGGAAGAGATTTTGAGTTGTATGATCTAATGCTCAAAGAACATTAGATACAACCTATTTTGTATGGGAATAGTTGAGGCCAATGGCAAATATGTTGCTACGACCATTTCTTGAACATAAAAGGGTTGGTCATTAAAATTATCGTGATTATGGTTATGATGGTTAGATTGATGATCACCATTTGGAAATAGATCTGTAACACGATGACTCAATACCCTTTAAATGCCAAAATGAAAATGATCATGCAAATGTGTAAGATCAAGATGTTTTTTTTTTCCTTGTTAGTCTACCTTGATATATTCAAGTAAATAACTATACCATAAAAAAATTATTGATTTTGGTTTAGAGGGAGATACATTTGGTATTGTCTTGATATAAATGAACCAAATAATGTCTAAAATTGACATTATATATTTTGATGCAATTATTGTGCTTGATTCTCAACATTTTGTTAAAGTGTGAATATGAACTTGACAGATCATGTATTCATGATTTGATCATGAGTATGAAATAATTATCAATAAGATTCAAGTAGTGTGTATATGGTTATAAAGGTAGCCAATGCATGTACACATCTCAACTTAGTGTGTATATGGTTATAAAGGTAGCCAATGCATGCACACATCTCAACTAAGTTGGAAAGCATTAACAAGAATTATGTATTTTTTTTGAACAAGAAATATTCTAATTTGACTACCTCTTATTGTGGAGAATATTTTATTCATGATCATTCACAAAGTTAGAATAAAATACATTCCAATGTTAGTTGAGGTCATACCTACTGTGATACGGTTAAATGACCATATTAACAAATTTTAACATCCAAAGAGCTGTAAAATTTTGATTTCAATATCATTGCCGCTTTTGTAGTATGTACATACCAAGAGGAAGAAAATGTGTCTTCCTAGGTAATAAATTAACATCTAAAGAAGAATGTTAATAGACATGAAATGTGTAGAGGATCATAATCTTGAAAAGATGTCATGTTAGTTAAGTTCTAAAAGGCTAGTGATTATGAATGTTCATTTTAGTTTTCTTATATGGCCACCTTAATATATGTAGAACTTATGAATTTCTTTTTTTTTTAGAAGAAATAGTTCAAGACTCATTAAGATATTTGGTTCTTTCATGTTTATGATCATTCAGTATCTTATTAAAACCATATGTTGGTCATATTAATGGATTTTCTATCCAACATAAGTGCAAGATCAAGGTGATCAAGAGATGAGTTTAGGACATGTAATTATGCATTTCATATTGAATCCATTGATTTGGCATAAGTGCTAAATCAATTGAACTTTCATAAGAGAAAGTGGCTCTTTAGTATAAATATAGAATTGCCATAAAAAGTTAATTTGGACATCAATTTTAATGATTTTCCATTTAGACAAAAATGCTACATAAGAGCCATTGAGTTCTAAATGTCATTAGTTGATCCTGAACACAATAGAGGCTCAATGAGATTATATCTAAAAGTTGAAAATCAATAGGCAGATAACTTCACACTTTTAATAGGATTTGTAAAAATATGGTTTATTATTATAACAAAAGTTAGATTTGCACGTAAGCATACATCTAGCAGATGATAAGTTCAAATTTCCCCAAATGGTGAGGAAGTTTCCTTGAAAATCATATAATTTTTTATGACTTTTGGCCTTGAACTCACAAAATAGTCTGAGGACTATATAGTATAATATGCTTTAAGACTAAGGTTTCAAAGTACTTTATATGAAATCTTAAACTTGGTTTAAAATAATGCAGAAATAGCCATGCTGTTCTTGGGTCATACTTCAAGTCTAACTTGTAGTCATTATTCATAACTCATTGAGCACTTCTTTTAGAATGGAAGAGTTTGGATTAGTTCCTCATTTAAGTATAACATGTATCATGAAGTGTACATGATCAAATGTTAGCCAAGTAGATCAGGATAATTACTTCAAGTATTTATTTTGAATCTATCCTAAGAACAATATTAATATACAATATTTGTCATATTACATCATGTAATGAGACAACAAAAAATGTTATTAAGTTAACATTTTTACACTAAAAAATGGTGAAGTTTAAAGATTAATACACATATGCATTTAGTTATACCACTTTACTTTGTGTAAAAGAAATTGCTTTATGCAAGAAATTGCCTTATGTAAATAACCTATTTGTGTGGTACTTATTTCTATACAAAGAAGCTTATTTTCATGAAATATAAGGGTCATTAATGACTCATGTAAGCTAAGCATTATCTTAGAGATAGTTTTGGCATTGAACTATCTTAGTAGTAGTTTATGCATTATTGATGTTAATATTTTACGAAAATATAAAGCCCATGATATAACTATTAAAGTGTAATAAATGGAAATGAAGTTGGTGTTAATTTAACTAACTAGTTGGATTAACCTCATATTTGTGTCTTTTTTTTAGTATGAAGATATAATAAGTCGTACTACATATGTGTAGTGCATGTTTATAATATGTGTGCATATACTTATATGATGGTTGTATTACATGTGTGTCATACATATCATCATATATATAGCTTATATCACAACAAAAAATCAAATATATGTCCAAACATAGGTTGAATGTTGGTTTTCTTGCACAAATAACATGCCCATGTTCTTGGAGTTTGAATAAGGATGAGACCGCTAAAGTCTTTAATGTAGGTTGTTACTTAAATTAGTCATATATGACTTAACAAAACCTTACATCCAAGTGGAAGTCACATAATCTAACTTGTAACAACTTTAGCATAAAGGTCATCTTGATCTAAATTATTTGTTTAAGATCAAGGTAAAGTGTTAGTCACACCACATTTGTATGCCCACACATACATCTTAACCTATGTGACCAAGTGAATTTCTCATAAATGAGAATTTTGACACTTTCACGGTTTGTTAAGGACACATGTTCCTAGTGGAAGTTCACATGGAGTCACATAAACAATATTTAAGAGGGAGATAGACACCTCATAAATAGTGGTTTTCAAACATAGTGATTGTGTGCACTAATACACCATGGCACTTGTACATATCTTGTATGTCTTTTGACTTTTAAATTAGCCATAGAAAGAAAATAGGTAAGTTTTCTCTTTTCTTATATGTGAGTTTTTTTTTGCTATGCCTCTACTCACTGTTGGCTACTATTTAGTGATTTAAAATTATAGTGCTACTTTGGTGAGCTTCCTATAGCTATGGAAATACGGCTAGATATGTTTCTCATTGGGTAATCATAAGGTTTTAAGTTACTATATAGTGAGTGCGATGGGAAAGACTTTATAATGTGTTTGTAAATTATTGCAAACTAGTTTATATACCCGGCGTTGCAACGGGGTGAAAGGTATATTTGGTGACTGAGAATGTATTAATATTTAAATAGACAAAAATATTACAAAAAAATAACTTTAGGTAACATTAGAATAAGATATCCTAATGTAGTATCATAAACAAATTTATTTGTCTCCTCAAACCTTTTAGTTATGAATAACAAAGGAATCGGTTACATAAATTAGCATCATTCGAATGGTTTTCTCCCATTTTGTCTTGAAGTAACACACTGCAATAATTTTTCATATATAAGAACGTGTCATATTACACTATGAAATTTTGAGAAAATTTTAGGTATTGAAGATTTCCATTTATGAAAAAAGATGTAAACCTGTACATCGAGTCAATCAATTCATCATCTAATGCAGAAACATTTGTGGGATGAGTTATCTAATGGGTATGTAATTCAGTGCATAATAAAAAAACATGGAATATTTGGTTTCTAACAGAAATAAAGTCATATGAATAGGTGGAATGAAGTTTTAAGACTCATATTATATCTGCACATTGAGAATGTTGGGATGACAATCTCTTCGGTGGGTCTTCATGTGACGGAAAGTTATCAAATGAATTGTCACTTAAAGGACTGCAAAACTCACATATAGTTAATATGTAGATTATAAAATGAAGGTTAATCAAAAACACGATATTACAAATAATATAATAAAAAATTAGGAACATTAAAGGTATGAAAAAGTAAATAGTTAAATACTCATATTTTGGGCTCTTAACTTAAACAGGGAACACAATTAAAAAAAAAGTTAAAATGGGCAGGCTAATTAAATGGAATGAATATACAAAATATTAAATCCAATTGAACCAACCAACAAAATTTGAATTGATAAACTATGCGTCCATCAAGTTAAAAGGATTTTAACGAAAAATAGTGGAGTATGGCCTAATTGAATTAATGGAAAAAAAAAAGAATAAAGTAAACAGAATAAGTGGATTGGCCCAATTTAATGAACCATGTTCCAGTATACAAAAGCAGAAAAAGGATGGAAAGTGAATAATTAAACCAAATTTGAGAATAGAAGGGCCGAATGTGCCCATTATGAAGAAAACAAATTAGCATGGCATATATGGACAGAAAGATTGTAATTGTGAAAACTTTGTACACCTAAAAGGCAAAGCTTATAAGGTTTAGGGACTATCAGCAACATTTTGTAAAAGTATAGGGGCCTAAGTGGAATTTTTCTTATCTTTTTCAAAACGAAAAACCAAGCAACACCGAGTGAAGTCATTTGTTGTATAGAGAAAATCACTTCATTTCTTATTTCTCATCTTTATCAATAAGCGTTTCTACTGGTGACATCCATGGCCGCCGCAATCAAGCATTACACACCATGAATCTTTCTCCTTTTGCACTAACTTTTCCTCTCCGGTTTCAATTGTTCAGGTTTTGTCTTTGTCATTTAACATCTGTCTTACTCCTGATTCTTTGTTTTCTTATCGTAATTTATAGTTTTCTTTTTGTAGATCTATATTTTTATTTTTTAAAAATAGCTTTGCTATATTTTTTATGATCCAATATTCTTGAACTTTGATTCGTTCTAGATCCAGAAAAATAATGACTTTTTCCGTGGATCTATGTTGTTGTCCAAGATCTGGACAAAATTTCTATGACTTAGCTTTGGGTCACACAAAATTTCTAATTTATTTGTGTGATCTGAAGTGTTTTGTGTGAATTGTCTGGTTTTTTTTAAACAACCAAACATCAATCTTTTGTTGTTTGTTTTCCCGTTTTTTGATATTCGCTTTCCTGTTTGTTGTTTGCTTCTATCCTTTTGTTTTTAATTTTTTCTCCATTCCCTGGTTCTTGGATGGTATGTAGCTTTATTTGCATGCTTGAATGTTGATTTTTCTTTTATTAAGTAGGAAATTTTCTATTTTAGGCACAAATGTTCTGCATGCTTCAGATAGTTCAAGAGAAAGGATCATTCTATGAAGCATACGAAAAGCTCTTACCATAATTTTCATCAGCCTAAATGTGATGTTAGTCAGAAGCATTGTTTGTCATTTGAATTTGCTCACGAACGTCTTACTGGTATGATAATTATGCTTATTCTACGTAGGTTATCATACATTGCCAATATATGCGGTGTTTAAATTATCTTTAATTTAGGTTCATTGTCAAACTCAAATTGTATGAAGATTTTCTCTGAGTAAGGGTGCACTCTTTATTTAAAAGTCGTCGCAGACCCAGCTTTCCTTAATGAGCACAAAGAAAAGTGCCACTTGCCTGCACCCAGCCCTATTCCCATTGTAAGTAGTTTGGTTTGAGCAATGATGCCAAAGTAAGAAAGTTATTGCTTGATTTGTTTTGTTGTTTCCAACTAATTGGTTCATAATAATGTGTGAAAAATTTCCTGGAATTCCTTAAATATCCCTTTTGCTCTTCTAGGAGGCAAAGTCAAAACCATTTGTAGATAAGAATTTCGCCTAAACAAATAACGTACACTAAATAAATATATTTTCATCGTGAATAGATATACATCTTACAATTACTTAATCACAATTTTTCAAAATTTTATGTTGTTAGTAAACACTGTTTCACATGTCCATAGGATTATATAAGCTTGACCAAGCATCTAGAAGATGGAATAAATCATGTCCTTTTAGATAAGTATTTGTTCTATAGCTTTCAATATATAATTTTACCTTATATTTTTACTAAACCCTCTTAGATTTTTCCACCTCCCTCTACTATTTTGAATACTGTTTACGAACAAACTTTAAACAAAATTAAATTTTATTTTGTTTTGTCTTCTTATAACTCTTCTTATATTGTCCACCTAAATCTACTTTGCTATTCTAAAGCTAAGTGTGTGAGTAATTTCATTTACATATCTGTAGCTTTCATATTGCTCATCAAGACCACTATTGATGGGGGAGCAATGCATTAAGGTCAGATAAATATTTCCATGCATGTAGGTTAATGATTTTACTTTTTTTGTCTTTTTTGTGCGTTGTAGCTAATGACACAAACCATGAAGTTAAAAATATTAATTAAGCTTATTACACTTCAAATATGCATCTTACAATTACTTAATCATAATTTTTCAAAATTTTATGTTGTTACTAAACACTGAGATATTTCACATGTCTACAGGATTACATGAGCCTGACCAAGCTTCTAGAAGATGGAATAAATCTTGTCCTTTAGATAAGTATTAGTTCTATATCTTTCAATATATAGTTTTACCTAATATTTTTACTAAACCTTCTTAGATTTTTCCAAGTTGTGTACACGTTAAATACATCCATGTGTGGAGTTAAATTTAGATGACCAAGCTAAGCCTCTTCTACTATTTTGAATACTATTTACAAACAAACATATGGCAAAATTAAGTTCTATTTTATTTTGCCTTCTTCTAACTCTTCTTATATTGTCCACTTAAATCTACTTTGCTATTCTAAAGCTAAGTGTGTAAGTGATTTCATTTACATATTTGTAGGTTTTCATGTTGCTCACCGAGACCACTATTGTAGGGGGCAATGCATTGAGGTCAGATATGTATCTTTATGCATATAAGTTAATGATTTTACTTTCTTTGTCTTTTTTGTCCATTGTAGCTAATGACAAAAACCATATAGTTAAAAATATTAATTAAGTTGATTACACTTCACATATAATAATTATTTTTTGTGCCTTGTACTTTTAGATGGTGATCCAGCTAAAGACTGAAGTTTGGTGGCCAACATAGTTAACTACTGTGATCAAATGATAACAGCTCTTTTTGCCTTTTTAACTTTGTTTCTACATTGCTTACTGCATTTCCAAATCAAAGTGTAATTCTCCCCCTCATAATAAGTAATGAAACACCATGTGAAAGTAACTAAATGTAGAACACCAACTCAATTACTGAATCACAATTCTGACAAATTTTATGTTGTTAGTAAACACTGAGATATTTCACATGGTGTTCATTTATATGGGCTTGACCGAGCATCTAGAAGATGGAATAAATCCTGTTCTTTATATAAGTATTTGTTCTGTACCTTTCAATATATAATTTTACCTTATATTTTTACTAAACCCTCATAGATTTTTCCAAGTTGTATACATGTTAAATACGTCCATGTATAAACAAACTTTAAGCAAAATTAAGTTTTAGATGTATGTGTGAAGTTAAATTTAGATGACCAAGCTAACCTCCATCTACTTTTTTTAATACTGTTTAAGCAAAATTAAGTTTTATTTTATTTTGTCTTCTTATAACACTTCATATATTCTCCACCTAAATCTACTTTGTTATTCTAAAGCTAAGTATGTGAGTAATTTCATTTACATATCTGTAGGTTTTCATGTTGCTCACCGAGACCACTAATGAAAGAGAGACAATGCACTAAGGTAAGATAAGTATTTATATGCATGTAAGTTAATGACTTTACTTTCTTTGTCTTTTTTGTCCACTGTAGCTAATGACACAAACCATGTACTTAAAAATATTAATTAAATTGATTACAATTCACATATAATTAATTATTGTTTGTGCCTTGTATTTTTATATGGTGATCCAACTAAATACTGATGTTTGATGGCCAACATAGTAGACTACTGTGATCAAATGGTAACAACTCTTTCTACCTTTTTTAATTTGTTTCTACATTGCCTATTGCATTTCCAAATCAAAGGGTTATTCTTTGCCGTATAATAAGTAATCATTCACACATGAAAGTAACTAAATTTTGAACACCAACTCTATTAGATAATGGGGAACTTAACAAATTGGATTCGATATTAGCATTAGATGCTAACCTTCTGAGTGTGTTAAACCAACTGTTTCCACCTTGTTTGATAATCTACATATAGGAGTAAGGTACAGCACTTGTTCAAAGATTTACACTATAAAAATTCTAAAAAAATTATATTTTCTAAGACAAATGGATTAAAAGTAGTGTACATACTAACTTGCTTTATATTCTTATTGTTGATTATTTGGGAAATAATCAAATCGACATTGTAAGTTTAGGAATGGTGAGGAAAATAATTTGAATGTTAAATTTGAATAGAGCAAAACAATTAGAATTGGAGTTAGAATACCTTGTATATATAGCAGCCAAACCGAGAATAGCAATAATGACACTTGTATATATATAGGGTGGGGCTAGTGAGAGTTTAATTGCTAGGACGTAATTACCTTATAATATTGAAAAAGGAAACCAGATCATGATAAGAAATGCAGTGATTTACAGCTTGCTGATTTAGTGCTTAATTTTTGCACATTCATTGGAGGGATTAAAATTGCCAATACTAAATTCCCATTATATCCTAATGTCGCTAATTTATTATTTTAGGAATTTTGGTTAATTGCATGGAATTTTGGAAGTTTGGCCAATACTAAATTTCCAGCTATGAATTCCATAATATACCCTGAAATTATGCCCTTATAAGTTAGGAGGTTGAAAGTTTCTTATTTTGAGTAATTGAATTAAGGATCTCATGACACTTTTATATATATAGGGGTGGGGGTAGTGAGAGTTTAATTTGTAGGACCTAATTACCTTATAATATTAAAAAAGGAAACCGGATAATTATGAGATAATTACTTATTTACAGCTTTCCCATTGAGTGCTTAATTTCTGCCAATCAATTAGAGTGATTAAAATTGCCAATATTGAATTCCCATTATATGTTATATCTAATCTATTATATTAGCAATTTTTGTTAGTATTGTAAAATTCCCATAATCATTAGTTCCATAATATACCCTGAAATTATGCCCTTATAAGTTTTGGGACTGAAAGCAAACTATTATTTTGACCAATTTAGCCAAATTAAAAGGAAGTTTGAATTTTTAGGTGACAATATTAATTTACTCCTTAATTAGTTCATGAGTTTGCTAAGTTAATGTTGATTGGAAATGATTCCTTTATTCCCATAGTTTGATTTCCAAACTATTCTTCCCTTTTCCACAAGAATTGGGTATAATTTAGTCATGGTTATCCATTCCCTGTAATTATTGGTTTAAAATAATGTAGTCCTGCCAAGCTTTTAACCATAAACCTTGTTAGCCCTCAGTTCCTTTAAATTCTATTGGACAATCTTCATGGTTAAATTAGATATAAAATTATTAAAATATTAAATTTAGACTTGGAATGGTAATTTCTTATTTTGGGTAATTGAATTTAGGACTCTGAGTGAAGGCTTGGAATGGAATAACTCATTAATTCCATAACATACGTTGAAATTATGCACTATCAATGAGTTCCAGTTAATACTGAAATTAGTCCATGAATTTAAGGCTCTGAGTGGGGACTTGGAATTGATAGGAGGTGAAATTTAGGAAGTGAAATTAATGAGTTACAGGATTGAAAGTAAATTGAAATTATTCCCTCATAAGTTGGAATTCTTAGAGGGCTTGGAACGGAATAACTTTATTGATTTTCCTTCCTTATATACGTGGCATCTTTTGTACCTTTCAATTTTGACTAATTTAGCCAAATCAGAAAGAAGTTGGAATTTTTAAGGGCTTGGAATGGCATAACTCATTGATTTTCCTTCCTTATAAATGCGGCATCTTTTTTAATAACTCTACAAATTTTTAGGAAGTTGTGATTGTTATTTCAACTGTTTTTTTTTTCTTGAAAATTATCTGTCATAATAATTTCTGCAAGTCATTAAGAATGGCAGTCTTATGACTTAATCCTAGTTGGTGTTGTGGTCAGACTTAATACATTAAATTAATGACTTATATAAAAAATTTAAATTATTGTATGTTATTTTAATCTTTAATTTTAATATGTTTTGACTTTTAAACTGGATAGTAATTTCTTTAATATGTAGTCCAAATATTCATTGAATAAGAAGGAAAGACAAAGCCTAAGATTCATTAAGAATAATCATCATAATGAAAGGAAAACATCACATTGGAATCATATAAATAGATGTCTAAGAAATCCACCATTCTCAACTACTTCACTTGGACCAACACCCATTGGGAAGTCTCTAACACTAAAAACTCTTCTTTCAATATTAAGAATGTCCAACAATGCATTTTTTTTTTTTTGGAAACATCTCCAAGTCTGCTTGTGCAATTTGATGTGCCTTAGCTTCAAACTATTTAGAAAGAAACAAAACAGAAAAGTTGTATTAGGATGTGATGTTTGTGTTATGCGTAACAATATGATTATGTGACAGTAACTTACCAGCTGCCCTTCAAGCTCTATAACTTGGCATTTAAGCCTCTCATTTTGAATCCGCAGGAGATTCATATATATATATATATATTGTATTACTTAGTGTACTACACGATTCAAGTATAAAGTGACTTTAAAAATGGATGCATCCTAAGTTTACTACATGACAAAGAGTTTATTAGGAAACTCATAAAAGAGATGTGTTGTAGCCAAATTTTGTATCAACAAAGTTTTAAGGCATATATGCATGATTACTGATATATGTATCATTAATGAATCTTGATTTGTTTAAGGATCTTTGATTAATTCAAGGATTTGTGGTGAAGACAATTATCCTATGCATGTTTAACCACAACATAGTGAGAAGATTTGTTATCATGCTTAGAGTCACTCACCCAAACTTGCATATGTTAGTTTCTCTATTATCATAGTGTGTTTTAGGTGTTCCTTAACTATTATCCCTGTGTTTCATAAAGTATATCTAGCGCGGGTGGGAACTGTTGGAATTTAGTTCACATGAGTAATTACTAAACTCTATAGACGTGCTAAGATATATGTGTTTTACAATTTTTTGGTACCATATGTTGGTGTAATCACACCATATGTTGGTGTTGTCACATTAACTCACATCACCGCTTTTAACATTAATTAAAGGTAGTTAAGTAGTTAGGATAATGTGGCACATACGTGTGACATGTCATCACTAGGCCTGAGCATTCAGTTATTTCGGTTTGAACTGAACCAAATTAGTCGGTTAAGTTGGTTTTCGGTTTTTGAGTATTAGAAACCGAATTAACCGAAAACGGAATGAAAACCGACCAAAACTGAACCAATTTGTTTTTGCTTGGTTCGGATTTGAACTGAAATAATTGAAATTCGTGAAACCCTTATTACTTCCATTAAAAATACACTAGCTAAAAAATTCAACATAATAGTTCAACCAATATAAAGTACTTCACAAAGAGTTGGGTTGGACTTGGTCACTTGGGTCATATTTTTGACTCGAACAATGAGGGATAGATTATGGGAAGTAGTAGAAGCCCAAAACTAAAAAAAAAATAGTTAATTCGGTTACCGAATTAACCGACCCCTCCAACCAAAACCGAACCAAAATCGATTTTAAGAAATTCAGTTTTAACCGAAACCAAACCAAAAAACTGAATTAATTCACTTTTTTCTATTTCGGTCAAATAGTGCACACCCCTAGTCATCATATTGGAACCAATAGAAAGTTGGCATCTAGTGATTGTGTAATGTATATATGTACACCTTAACATATGGGATAATTGTTTAATAACTACCTCATAACTACTCATATTATGAAGGGATATGACCTTTAGATAAAATGATATGTCTATCCTAATATATATGACCCTTAGGAATGTAGTTATACACCATAACTACCCTGGTTAATGAAATAACATGACTTTTAGTAAATAATCATGTTTTAGGAGAATTTAACAACCTTTAGAAGGTGATTATGACCTTGATTTGAGGAGACACAACTCTTCGAAGAGTTGTCACTCTATAGTCGAACCAACATATCCCTTTTAAGGATAGTTAGTGCCTTATTTGAAGGGAAAAAGATATGGGTGGATAAAGGCATCTATTGGCAATGTGGTACAACTTTTTATAAAGAATTATGACTTTTTTATGATGGGTTATGACCCTCCATTAGTGTCAATTCATCTTCTATAAATAAAAGGCAATAGAATTGTACATATAGAAATTGAGAACATAATTTCTAAATGTTCTATTTGTTCTATTTCACCCTACACACTTCTTTATCACCAAAAAGAAAATTCTAGTCGAGTATTGGGTGTGAACTAGCATATTTAGTTACTTGTATTTTCAAGTTAATTAAATATCTAATCTTAGGTGTTCACAACAAGTCACGTCTTCCACAACATGCGTAACAAGACATTTTTTATTAAATGGACTATCATTTGGTTCTTCTGTGATAACCAAGTATGCCTTAATTTCCGCATTTGTTTTATATTATGAGAATTAAGGTGTTCATTAGTTGTGTACTTAAATTCCTTCATATTCACGCTCCAATATCATCGTTTCTCTTCGATCACACACTACCAGAAGAAGGAGACGATTGACAATCGCGCTCAACCAGATGAAGACGATCATGCACCACTTGAGGAAGATAGGCGTTGACAATCTAGCAAGAAAATGGGGGAGGTGAGCTTACAAATGAAGAGGTCAACTTGGAATCAATGACAAAGGACACGATAACCAAATAAGCGAAGTAAAGGATGGCGGCGATCATGGATGAGGGAGGGCGGTTAGGAGAATGTGCCTTTGTTATAAGATGTAAAAGTTTTGAGGTTTCTATGACAATTAAAAGGTTTTTAGGGGTTTAAACTAGTTTTTTATGTTTTTTTCTATCCGTTTTAACAGTTGTAGTTAATGACAGGATGATTGGTGTAACATTTTCGTAGATAAAAGATAAATTGTGTAACATTTTGTAGTTCCATGATGAATTCAAAACATCGATCTTAGTTGAAGGACGATGGGTGCTATTTACCCTTTCATTTTAGTCATAACCTATTAAATGTTCTATTTAATCCTAAACCTATTAAAATTGTTTCGTTTTGATCCCTTATAAGATGAAATTCATAAATTTAGAATAACTGTCTGTCACAAACTTTTGAAATTCTAATTTTAATATTCAGTAACTATTTTTTAATAAATTTAAATAGTTTAATATTTTCTGACAATAAATAGATAATTTAAATTAGTAGGTTTTTCTTCCCCAATATAATATGTTCAATTTACAAAGAGGAGAAAAAAAGTGATTTGAATTTTACATTAACTATAAAAAATATTATATAGATTAAATTTATTATAAGACAGTCACTAGATAGTTTAAATTATAATCTAAAAAGTTCTGATTAGACAAATATTTTGAGTTAACAACTTTCGTCCACTAGGATCCAAAAGAAAACATTTTTAATAAATTTAGGATTAAAGTGAGACATTTTTAATAGATTTAGGATCAAAAGAGAATATTCAATAAGTTAAGGATTAAAATAAAATAACAATTAAATGTTATGGGCCATTCATATAATTTACTCAAATATTAAATATGGTCATAATTTTCACATCCAGCCTATCAGTCCTAGGCCAGCTCGGGGCTAAAGTCCTTTTCCTTTATCTTAAATCTGGCCGATAAACTAACCAAAGCATGTTGGGCTTCGCTGATGTGGGTTTGACCGAGTTTGGGTCGACCTGGGTGACTGGGTTTAGTGCGGGTACATCTTCTGTCGTCACTAACAAATGAGGCCCATATGTTTTGTTGGTTAAGGAACACCGATGGAACCCATTTTTTTTTCTTCTTAAAAACAATAAAAACAAAAACAAAAAAAAAAACTGAGGTACTACCCAAAACTAGTGCGAATGAGTGCCTATTAATATGTAAAAATAATTATAAAAATATGATGTAAGAGGTAGTAACTACTCCCTCTTACCAAAACTTTTATAACATATTTTATTTTGAACAATCTCAAATATTTACAATATTTCATATTCAGTAAATTACTTTACCATATTAGTATTAAAACCATCTTTTCAATATTCACATTTTTTAATTTTTTAATTTACGCGCAAAAACTTGAGGATAAAATAGAAATAACACATAAACTTTTTTTCACTTTCTTAATCTCCACATTAAATTAAATAATTTAATAAATATGATACAGAAGGGGTAGAGCATAATTGTGTGCATGACTCGCGTAAATTGATATAAATAATTAAAAAAAAATTGAGACAGGCTCACGTTTATTTCCAATAACATGCTGCCACTCTCCATTAAGCTCAATGGGAAGAACTCAAATCACATGATTGTCACTACTTAGCATTAGCCCTCAATTCTATGTTTGTTACAATAATTAAAAAAACTCTGAAATGTTGCAACTACACCACTTTTGTTTTCTTCATGCATCTTGCCTGTTCGAGTTTGGATGTTGCTCATTCAAGTATAACGCCTTACTTTTTTTTGTGTTGTTCTTGCTCATTTGTGTTTTTCATCTTGCTCGCATGTATCGTATATATATGCTGCCCCTTAATTTCCGAAAAGAAATATAAGCATACATAACCTAAAATTATATTTGAGACTTTGTAGGGGATGAGAGGATCAGAAGCACAATAGTTATGGTTATAAATGTTTTGCGGGTTACTCATTCAAGTCCGACACCTTGTCTTTTTGCGTTGTCTGTTTTGCTTTTTTATGCTTTTCATCTTGCTTGTCTAGCTAAGTTCATTTTTATAGAAACACTAAACATGTTGGGTTTTAACCCAATTTGCATGCAAACTACCGTGTCACATACCTTGTTAAGGTTCAAATTCTGATTTATATAAAAGATTATTTTTCTTTGTAGCTACTAAGTGGGTTTAAGTTGAGTAAAATAGGATATAACATAGAGTAGGTTATAGAATATTTTTTCCCTTATAACATTCTCGATAACGTTAGTCTCTACAACTACCATGTGTCATCCCCATCAACATAGATGCATATCTTTCTGCAACATATGCTTCGGCTGCATTGGTGTTATAGTTTGAGTTGCTTCTGCTTTAGTTTTACTCGCTTGCTGTGTTTCACATGCTATTCCATATGTAAGTGGTATTAATTATGTTGAAACATTAGCTATATGGAAGGGTCTTCTCGAAGCTCGCTCTAGAGAATGGAAGAATAATATCATTTGGGCAAACTCGCAGGTTGCAATTGCCGCTCTTTAAAACTTAAAAAAAAAAACTACTATCAGTTTATGCATATGATGTTATTTATGATGATATTATTGATTTATCTTTTAGTTTTGATTCTTGTAGATGTTCCTCACTCTGAGAATTGTACTGCTCATACTCTTGTATCTTTATTTAAAGAATTATCTGGTAAGTAGACTAATGATCACCTTTCCTTGTTCCCTGACTAACGTCATTTAGACCGATTCCCATTGAATAATACTATGACTACTTTCGTAAAAAGACATAATTGGCCAAAAATAGATCTCATTTAAAATTTTTAATCTTGTTTTTCTTTTTTTTTTATTGTTTTTTTGTGTGTGTTTTTCATCCTGCTCGTCAACTTCTGTTTCTATAAAAAGAACTAAAGTTATAATTAACCCAAAATTAGATGTCGTTCAAGCTTACGACCTGGTTTTCTTTTCGTTTTGTAATTTCTCCTTTTAGTTTTTTTTTTCCTTTTGCTTTTCATTTTACTAGTGCCTTTGTGTGTTCTCATAAAGGAACTAAAGGCATAAATGGCCTAAAAACTAATGTTGTGTTTTTAGGTTGGTTCCCTGTTTGGGCGGCTCATTGCAGGGGTCTGCTCAGAGGCTTTGGCCTCTCTGTTCTTTTTTTTTGTGTTTCAATAAATTCTCTTATTTAAAAAAAAACTAAAATTTCATTGGTATTTAATAACATCATAAAAAATTTATTTTGAATAAGTTATTACATCTAAATAATATTAACTTTTAAATAAAGTTGATTTGGGTGAAAAAATTTAAAAATAAAAATAAGTCATTTTAAATTATTTTAAAGTAAAACGAATTATAAAGAGTTTGATGGGTGGCATGAAAATTTTGTGCATTAAGTCATTGTTCTAAAGAAAAATGTTCAAAAAAGCTAGCTGGCTTACACCAAACTTCCCACTAAACTTTTATAAATATGTTCAGTTCTTCCAAAAAAAAAATTTCATGCCACTGAAAATTTTGTGCTCATTAATTAAGTCATTGTAAAGAGAAAAATGTTCAAAAAAGCTAGCTGGCTTACCGAAAATTTCCATTAAACCTTTATAAATATGTTCAAACACATAAGACTTAGTGCACATAATTTTTAAGTGTTTGTTGGATGGCATGAAAATTTTGTGCATTAAGTCATTGTGTGCATTAATTAAGTCATTGTAAAGAGAAAAATGTTCAAAAAAGCTAGCTGGCTTACCGAAAATTTCCATTAAACCTTTATAAATATGTTCAGTTCATCAAAAAAATTTTCATGCCTCGCATCAAACACTTAATGACTTAATGCACACAATTTTAATAATTGTAAAGAGAAAAGTGTTCAAAAAAGCTAGATGGCTTGCCTCAAAATTCCCACTAAATTTTTATAAATATGTTCAACTATTTAAAAAAAAAATTGATGCTACACATCAAACACTTATTAATGACATAATGCATGAAATTCGTTTTTTTTAATGAATTGGACATATTTAAAAAAGTTTAGTGGGTGTTGTACTAGGCATCCAACGAAATGGAGCCTAAATCTAAAACTTCGCAGATGATGAAATGAAATATAATATATTGTCACCAAGGTAGCCAGAGCCTCGCTCTGCCACGGGCCCATAGCCCGACCCTGATTCGAGACACCATTTACCATTTTTTAACTCCTTAAAACCCTTAAACTTATATATAGTCTAGACAATTTTGATTATAAAAAAAAAACGATACAAAAGATAATAACAAATTAGAATGAGCACACCAAGAATAAATGTTGAGAGCTGCAAGCTGTGAGACTTGAGGCTGAGGCCAAGAGCATCGATGACAATAACAACGTTTGATCTCAGCAGATACCAGTGATGGCAAAGGCTAGTGAAGGCTATGATATTTTTTGCCTGCCCATTAATTTTTTTTTTGGTACTCAAAAACATCTTTATAGGTATATTAGGATTTGAAAAATTACCAATTACAATAAGAAAAATTTTACTTGTTTCTTAAAATTTTAAGAGCAGTCAAGCCATAATTTGACAGTGTAGCAATGCGCAATGCATTGATGAGACTTAATATTTGGTGGTGATTGTGGGTATCCCTGCTGCCCTACCATAACATGAATAACCATAAATGGGCAGTTTTTTCCTTTGAAAATAAATAGATTTGGACAATTCACTTTGATATTGGTAATGGGGGTGGTGGAAGAGCCAAGTTGACGGTCAATCCAAAAGCGAAGCCGGGGCAGGGGAAGGGGCAGGTAGGCAGGGGTGGAAGAAAGAAGACAAAAACTCAACAGTACGATGTTCTGAGCGAGCACAGTTTTACGCATCGTTTTGAGTACTAACTTTAAACATCCCTGATTGGTCCACCCTCCACCCCTCCCTCCATCTCGAACAAAACCATTCTATGTCCAAACCGACTTCTATCATTTTCACCACTTCAACACATCTTGTGAATTTCAGCGAAACCCTTCTGTTCTGTTCCCCCCCGAAAACAACCCCCCAGCAACCCAACATCCCCTTCCCCCCTCCCTTCCTCCTCTGACCACAATCAGATAATTACCTCCAACTTCAGTTCAATATCTCACCCATAAAGCTTTTATTTTGTCAGCAATCCAGGCGCTATATATATATATATATTTACTCCCAATGAACAGAAAATATTATTTTTAATATTATAAACAGAAAAAAAATTAAACAAAATAAAAAAAACTCATCAAGTTTCAATATGAAAAATAAAATAGATTTCATATATATAATACTATGTAAACATAAATAAAATTGGTCCTAAGCTAGCTGTCACACTGGCGGATGCTAATAAACTACATACTTCTGATTACCATTTAGCTCTCACTACCGGAAAAAAAAAACAATTTTTTTTTTCAAAGGGTTAATAGAATTAAGAGCTTCGAATAAAAAGAAGGGGAAAAAGGTAAAAAAAGCTGATTAGAAGCCAAGAAAAGAATATTTCGACGATTCAAATCCTATAGCCTTCCGTTTCAGACCTACATGTCGACATATATTCTTTTCATCTTGTGAAGTCATGGACGAGGCTTGCCGGCCGGTCCGTAACGTTGAGTCTCCAAGACAGGAAGGGAATGCCGGCGTCGGCGTCGTTGTCCTCGATGAACCGGAATTCGGTCGTCGGAGAAAAGCACTGCATCTTCTGCGACTGAACCCAGGAATTGTAAGCCTGGTGCTCCATCAGCCCCGACCCCGCCGTGCCGCCGCCGTTGCAGGCGTTCGCTCTTCTCTCTTCCTTCTTGAACCGGATTCCGCAGGCATTGCACAGCGACTGCCATCACATGATCAATATTCAGAAACGCAGTAGCGATTAATCAGACGTAAAGAAATTGAGAATATGTAATACAACTTCGATACATTACGCAAAAAACTTTCCCGGTTCTATTTGCTTCTTTCCATTAAATCATCTTGCTACGCAAACAAACTTATAAAGTTTTTTTATCAACTTTTACATAAGTTCTTCATCATGATGTTGTTTACTTATCTAAATACGTAGACATTTACATGTGTAACGATGTATACCTTGGGACCTCGAGGACCGTTTCTCCAGAGAGGGGTGGAGGTGGTGTCGCAGTTGGCGCAACGGCGAGCGAGGAGGGGATCGCCACCTCCGGTGGGGACATTAGCAGGCGGGCGGGTGGTTTTAGCCGCCTGAAGCGGAGGGGGTGTTTGGCAGTGGAGCAAGTCCCAGCAGAAGTTGGGAACATATGAGCGACGGCGCCTGTCGTCGTCATCGGAGAGGCGGGTGGAGGGGGTACCAAGGGAGAGTGTACAGTCAACAGATGAAGCGGCGGCAGCAGGGAAAGAGTAGACGTCACCTGCGGCAGTGGCGGCGTCGTCGAGGGATTTGTGGGAGAAAATCATGGAGAAAGATCCAGCAGTCTGGTTATGGAACAGGCCGCAAGAACAAGCACCCATGTGAGAGCTGGGACTGCAGCGATGGTGCATCATCTTTGGGGGCCTGGTTGGTTAGGTTTCTGATGAGTTTGGGTGAATTTATGACCTGAGAGCGGATCCTGTTGAAGAGGAATAGATAATAATTGGGGAAGTGGAAGAGCCAGAGGTACAATAATATAGTGTTTGAATAGAGAGAGGGAGAGATGAGAGGGGGCGATCGATGGGGAGAGAAGTTGTCTTGTCGGATAGCTTTATAAGCTAATAAAAGGGCGAAATAACAGTCAGCAGCTGCAGTCCACGTTGTCGTGGAGTGGCAAGGCAACGAACGGGAGATTTTCATTAGGCGCCTAAACGAGAAGGGAGGTAATAGCATTTCACAGGTAGGGACCCAACTGTCAAGTTTTAGAAACTTAATTACCAAATTAAAAATAACCCAAATATGTTTTGCAATATAAGTTATATAAGTTGGTAAATTGCACCTATAACCCCCAACCTTTTATTATTGTCCTATTTTAGACCTGAACCTCAAAACTTCACATGCAACCTCCTCAATCTCAATTTTTTATTTCATTTTAAACCTTTGAAAGACGAAAAGTGTTAAAAATAATGGAAATAACCATGTGGCATGCCAACTTGGGGCAATTGCGTATGTGACACAATGAATCACCAATTATAGATGCCCATAATTAGCCACATCAGACATTTAGGGCCGATGTTATAGAAAATGAAGAAATTTAGAGCATATACAAGGTTAGCCCATATCTCTCCTTCCTCCCTTCTCCCCCGCCACATCCAGCCCTCCCTTGCCTCCTCTAGCCTCGGTTGGTTGCGTCGAATTACTACCTGATTTTGTCCAATTCCAACCCCCGATTTCGGCCACGGGGTGTGGTTTACCCAAATGCTACGCTGAGTCGACAGTGGGAGACAAGTCGGGTTGTTAGTCTGGCTTCAAGTCGCTTCTTACAATAGATGAACACTCAAACACACCTCACATGTCTCAATTAAAAGATGAACACTTAAATACTCAATTTGTTTGTGGGAATATTGCTTTTAAAAAAATCCTCAAAGTTCTACGAAAACTTTTATCAAAGCACACAAGAAAACCTGAATCCTTCAAAAACAAATTTTGACTCCAAAATAAGGGTGGGCTAAACAAGTTTTAAAAGACTCCATAAAGCCCTTATAATAGAAGACTACAAGAACCAAAAAGAAAAGTTTTAGGCTCAACCCCAATTTTGTCCATTTTCAACCGTTGCAACATGCCCTTAAGCCCTGTATTGTACTCTGAAGCCAATAAATTGGCTCTAGTTAAGCATCCGGTCTTCAACCTTAGGGTTCGGTGACACCTTAGCATGTCCATCCCCGTCACGATGAACTTCCTTGCACTGTGCGTGTACAAGTTCTACCCCAAAATAGATAACAAAATATTCATATCTTTACCCTGACGATAGTGTAGCTAAACATTAATGATGTTAGAAATTAAATGTGAAATTTGTACCTTTGGCTGTTGGTCTGGTAAGGCGAGCAGCAGCTGGATGTGTTGTTGTGGGTTAAGGTTGGCTCTGGATTGGTTTAGGTAAACTAGGAGGTCGTTGGAGCCGATCACGACATCGAAGAGCAATTTGGCCAAGTGCTTCTTGAGACGTTGTCTTGGAGTGGCAAGGCAACAAATGGGAGATTTTCATTGGGGGCCTAAACGAGAAGGGAGGAAATAGAATTTCACGGGGAGGGACCCAACTGTCAAATTTTAGAAACTTAATTACCAAATTGAAAATAACCCAAATATGTTATGCAATATAAGTGTGAACAAGGACAACTATGACCAGGTCATCATGTTTCACGAACCAATAAAGTACGGTTTGAGTACTTGCAACATCTCATGGACGGACTGATTAGGCAGATGTTTCTGATCAAACCCTGGAACTAAGGTGAAGTGAGCAATTAAGTCACAAGCAAAGAAATTTGTGAAAAGAAAGGAAAAAAAAAAACAGAAGGGTTACTTGAAAGGAAAAATGAATACTAGTAATAGAGTTAAGTGATTGGGTTTTATTTTTTATTTTTTATTTTTGTTGGGTTGGGGTAGTCAAAAGAGGCCACGTGACTTGGGGGAACAGTCTTCCATGGATCTGCCGTCCCCGATCACGAGGACCCCTCCCCTCCCCTCCTCTGCCCGCCTCTGCCCTACCCTGTTCCAGTCGCAAACCCAATACTACATCAAAACCTCTGTCCGTATCCGTATCTCTGCCCCTGCTCTGTCACTGCCACCGTCCCAATGAAAATGGAATACTTTCTCCATCACGCGCCCCCACTTCTCCACGCGCGCTTATGCTTCTTTTCCTCCCACTTCGTCCTTCGATTACCAGTCATATTGTAACCAAAGTTGTCAAAATTGATGTTTTACGTAGAATCGATTTTATTTTTTAAGAACGGTGGTTATATAATTGAATTAGAATTGTAATTATAATTTTAAAATCTAATCATATCATTTTTTTTCTTTTTTAAAACGTATAGTCTAAGATTTTATGATTAGGATGAAAATTTTGATGACCAACTTTATATCCTACTCTTTAAGTAGTAGCACTAGTATTAAGTTTTTGGTGCTATTGAAAGCGTACATATAGTGCAGGGGAGGGGATGTTTTGTTTTTCAAGAACACAAAACACAACTAAACCAGCATTCAATAACATTGTAGGGAAATTTGATAGTGGCCGGAGCCAAACTCCATACTCCTACCCCGCAGATATACTATCAGGACTGTAGCCAGGATTATCGACTAGGGAGGCGGGAGGCTAATTCACTTACCTGAAAAATTAGATCAGCAGAATAGTGTAAGAGACCAGAGACAGGCAAAGAATGAATTGGATTTGGGTGGGAGGGAGAGTTGTCGTTAAAGGGTGAAGGGAAAGAGCGAATAAACAGTCGCCAGTCATGCCACGTCCACAGAGTGACAGAGAAGCTTCGCAACAAATCGCAAAACCAAAGGTAGGGGGACAAAGCTCTACGAAATTGAAAAAGGCAAAGAAACGCACTAAATTGGTTAAAAATATTAAAAAAAAAAGATTAAAACATATAAAAGTCCCCTATTAACTTTAAAACTTACACATATGTACCTAAATTTATTTTTCTTACAATTATATCACATATATTACCTACCCCATATATTTTTTCAAAATTCTAAGGGGGGCTGCTGCCATCCCCCGTCCCTATAATAATACGCCCCTGCATACTATACCATCATGCTGAACTCCATACCGCCACCTCACATTTTACTACCATGTTACCAAACTCTATCTCTCTACTCTGCATCCCACTACCATTTTACCGAACTCCATACCTCCTCCCCGCACCCTATTACCATTTTACCAAATGGCTTCTGAAAAATTTCACTAAAACTTTTTATGAAAGTGTGTATAACATTGATTATGAAAATAATTAATCTAATGGGCAAAGAAACTTAACAGGTTATGTTTACCCTTTAATAATCAATTAAACTATCACGCTAATGATTTCATAAAATTTTAGTATAAATTTTGTATTATATGAGAGGTCTAACGATGGTGAATGAGAGGTCTAGGTTGGTGTTTTCCAAGTTGTGGATAGAAAGTGATTCAAGAAATGCTATCTCTTGGATGCTAAACAAGGAAGCTCGTCCTTGGCGATTATGCAAAACTTTGGTTGAAATAGATGTTCTTTTGCTGCTATGCTGAGCGTGCGTTGTTCATATTTCTAGAACTTGTAATTTGGAGCTGATTTCTTGGCTAAGCAGGTAGTGTTGAGAGTTTCTCTAATAGAGATTTGAGTTTAGTTTTATTTATCTGTTCTGGTTCGTTGTTGTCCTTGTTTCTTTAACAGTGTTTCTACTACTTTGTTTCTCACAATAAAATTCTCTTTCTTAAAAAAAAAATTGTATTATATGTAAGCTAACATACAATAAGTTTCCATGACATAAGAAACGTTGATTTCTCACGATTTCATGCAAAGGACAAGCTAAATGGCATTTTCATTACTCATAAACGTACAAGGCATTAGTATTTTTTTTTCAGAGACTGGCATTAATATTTTCTTAAGTATATTTAGAATGTCTGGGAAGCTCATATATATAAAATAGAATCCACTAATATGTTCATCCACCATCACGACAGATGCATCGCTTATTATTCGCTAGGACACTGATTTTCCCATAATATGGTTTTATAATTAGGGGTGTCAATTGGATGAGTCGAGTTGAATTTTGGTTAAATTATTTATATTCGGATTTAGTTGAATTAGCATCAATTCAGATTTAAATTAAATTATTTATGTTCAGGTTGATTTTAAATTTAGAACAACCTTATTTAAGTTTAAATTTAATTTAAATTAGAATAATTTTAATTTTGGATAACCTCAGACTGGGGATATCAGAGTTTTAGCTATTAAAGTACTGAGAGCTCCTGATGATTACTGATTAGCGTGTTGAAACTGGGTAGAGGGCGGGGTTTTGTGCTCCTGGTGTGACAACGATGTGTTAGGCTTGTTCAACAAAGCAATGACGATCTCTTACAGATTCCAATTCTCAACAACAATAGACGCTTCCGGCCCCCCCTCCCCCTCGCCATACTTGTAGCGACTACTGTTAGTTAGGGTCTAATCCCAGTCCAATTCGTCAATCACGTACGTAGGATAATCGGATATATTCTCCTCCTTATTCCCAGTGACACCGGCCACACCCACGTCGCTTTTGTAGCAAAATGATGTCACCACATCAAATCACAATTCAAAAAGAAAAAAAAAACAACTTGTTTTGATAAATAGTGGTTCTGAACTGTGTTTTGTTCGAGTTAGTCCAAAATCTTTATAATTCGGAACATATTAATTTCTATCACTAAAAAAATATAAAAATTTAATTTATAAAGAAAAAAAATTAATAATTTAAATAATTTATTAACTGTTAAAAAGGTTATGGTACTGTATGAATATTATGGGAAGATAAAATTTAAAAAGTTAGTATCAAATAGTTAATAAGAGTTATTAAATTTAAACTATTTGATAATTATCTTTCAATGAATTCAACTAGCTAGTGTCGTAGGCCTTGATTGGTATTAGTATTAGTGATTGCTGATTAGTATTACAGTTTTAAAAAGCCCATCCAATAATAGTTTTTAACTTTTAGTTTTAGCATTTTGATTTTCACTATTAATAAATTATCCAAATGATTATCATAAAAATTATTTCCAAATGGGGCTATAATTTTTTAAAAGTTAATGAACTATTTAAATTATTAGTTTTTTCTCTTTATAAATTGAGTTTTTGTACTAACTTAGTCTTATCTATAAGTAGGGATTAATATAGGAATATATGTAATGAATTACAAATGTAAGAATCAATTTGCAAATGGAGTTTGATGACCCATTTGTAACAATAACTAAAGGTTTGAGACTAACGGTGTTCTTTTACCCCAAATTGTTATGGACAAAAAATAATAAAAAAAAGAAAGAAATTACGTGAATGGTTTTTATTTCTACATCTAACAGCAGTTCGAGGAGATTAATTCTTGTGAAAAGGATACCTCAAGTGGCACAAAGAAAAACATAATTCACACATATTTTCCTGCATGTGGAATTATAGTAATAACATTAATTACTCTCGTTCCGTTTTATATATTTTTGTTAATTATTTTTTATTCATTTTGAAAGTTATTCTATGATAGCTAGACATTTGAACAAATCATCATGGAATTTTTTTTTTACCATCTATGAACGAAAGAAAGTGAAATTACAGAAGAAACCAATTTCATAATAAGTTAGGATATTTTGAGCACTACAACTTGCCACAAGAACTGATGCCTCCCATGCCAATCCGCAAAATTTCTACCCCCCTATAGTTGGATCAGTTTTTCTTTTCGGGTTATTTATCTGAACATTATCATTAAAAAAAAATTGAACCCAAAATTGGGTGATCAATTTGAACTTTAAGCGCACGGCCACCCCTGTTCGTACCCTGGGACGTGGGGGCTGGATGTTCACGTGAAGCTATGGGATATATATGTATGGGGGGGCAAATTTCTACAAGACAATAATTAATCAACTTAAGTAGCTAGCTAGCTAGCCCCCTCCCTCATGGGGCTAATTAGCTGCTTGTTTCCAATAAAGCTTTTTGGTTTCTGGTCTCCCCAACCGATAGAATCATAGGCAAGGACTAGCAAGAAGAATTAGAAGATCCGAAAGAAACATTTGAATGGAAAAGGCGTCTAATAAAGAAGGTAAAGGTATCTCGTTCAGATACCCTGCAATCATCAAGGCAACAATCTGCTTGCTTCTTCCCCATCAAAGGCCACCTCTTTGAGGAGTCAAACTTGGAAAATCCCATAAAGAGAAAGGCAAATTCGTAACCTAACCACGTTACTTATCGTTTTTTATCAGCAATTATTTCCCTTTCTTACTTAAACACAAGCACATCTTGTATAGAAACTAATTTGCTGATTCTAGATGGCTCATTTGAGGTATTGTTTCTTGAGACAGGGTTATATAGTTTTATCCTTTTAAAAAAGATGCTTTATATGGGAGATGACTGTTTGAGCTACATGAAACTCTCACATCTTTCATTTCTTTCTTATCTAAGGTAGCACTTGATAGTAATAAGTGCGATGCAATTAAATAAACAAATTAAAAAAGTCTAGTGCATGTAATGACATGCATTTTGTCATTGGAGTTGGCTTAGTGGTCAGTTAAGAAGTGACTGCTAGCAGTAGGATCATCAAGCTAAGTAACATGAACTTGTAATAAAACAAGACATTTCATCAGTTGAAAGTATATAGAGCGGTCAATGATCAAGTTTATAATATAGTGCTTGAAAAATTAGCTTAAAGGAACAAATAAGTTGTTTGAAGCTTTTAGTTTAATTGCTGCCAATGGCAAGGATAATAACTATTGATTAGTGAAATTAAACGTTATTTTAATGATAATATCCGACAGCAAAGAGTAATTAAAAATAGAGAAGGGGGAGGGAGGTAGAGAATCAGATCGTATCGAGATTGGTGTTCGACAAAGGGGACGAGGACGACCACCGCTTTCCAAAAGATGCCCCCCCCAGCCCCATTCCGGCCTTGTAAACCCAAAAACCCCCCGCGATTAGCCCAAGACGATTAACGCGTTCATCCCCACATCCATCGCCTCACGTGAATCCCAACCTCAACGTTCAGAAAGCGACGTGTTACCCACCCGCTGGTCAGGAGGGTGGGGGAAGCCTGAGCTATAATGGCTGTAAATCGGAGTAATTAATGAGGATCTGTGTTAATGCGACTCTGGGATTCGCTTAATTATGGTTTCATGCAGAAGGAGGGGCTCATTATTAAGGCCAAAACATGCACATAGTTTCTTATGTGGTTCCCCGCCATGCCTCGTGTTGTGCCTCCTTCGATTTGGTGGGGCCCACCTATGAAGTGAAAAATTAACAGTTCCACCCCCCCCAAAGTTTCTCATTAACCCCATCGTTGCCCGCAACATTTTGGAAAAGACCATTTGTTCCATTGTTTGGTACCATTGTGTCGAGGTAAATATTCGTGTGTTCTCAAATTTGATGACCTTATCTAGAAAGCTACTCGCTCAAAGGTTATATAAATAAACTCTCAACTTCCACCTAAATAGGATGTTATAGTTTCTTGTATTTGTGTGTGTTTGTGTTTGGACGTATAGAAAGTAAAAGTACTTTTTTACAAAAACCCAGTCTAGTAAAGTGCATAGGTGATTCAGCTAGCACTTATCAACTGTGAGAAAAATATCATTAATTACTTATTTGGAAATTTTTATTTTTTTAACCTATTTAACGTTTTGAAATTGTGAAATAATTGGCCCTAGAGTAGAACTTACTTTCATCATGGGCACTAGTTTAGCTATGAAAAGGATGGGGGAAGTTTGTACACGTCCTAAAGATTCAAGGATGTTTCCACAATATGTCCTCCATCGGGTGCGCAAGCAGATCGTATCTAATTAATCATTATCGGTAATCAAGTGCCACGTGGGCGTCGTGTAGTGATTTATGCATGCATGCAAAAGCAAAGCCCAGTAGTAGTAGTAATAATAATAATAATAATAATAATTAATTACAATATCAACTTTTAAACCTGGTATTATAATTGAGATACTATGGAGGCTTTTGTTTTGTAACTGTGTCGAGCGCATAAATACGCAACAAAACATTCCTAAAAAGCAACAGGGTACAGGGATACAACTGGAATGTTTTACCCATTCACTACTAGTTTTTATTTTTCTTTGTGTGTTGTGGTTTATTTGGTTCAACTTTTTTCCGATAGGGATTGGTCTTGCGATCTTGTAGTTGACTGGATCTTCATCGCCAGTTATAGGATAGTGAAGTCTTGGACTGTTTGCTTGTTTTTTTTTTAAGGAGTAGTGGTCCCTAACCCTCTATACACATAATAAGGCTATATATATATATGTATTAACTTAATTCTCATTTCTTCAATCTTTTTATTTGTTGTTTTAAAAAATATATACTCTTATTGGTCGAAATGAACGAGTTTTATCATCACTCTATATGGTAAAAAAATTATTTAATTAATTGTGATTAATATTATAGGACATTGCAATCTCACAATCTGTATCTTATAAAATGACTCTGAATGGTATTAAGATTATACTTCCTTTGTCCCATATTCTTTAAAATGCTTACTTTTTAACAATTAATCTATGATTTTTTATTTTTAATTTTTAGTATATAAATAAAAAAATTTATATAAATGATAAATAAAAACCTAGAGTTTCCAAATATATTTTTTTAAATTTTTTTCTAACAACCAATAATATAAATAAATTCAAGTCAAACTATGGCAAAAAATCAACTGTTGCAAACAATATGGGACGGAGGAAGTATATGGTATTGTTTCGACCTGATTACCCGTTATACCCCTGAAATATGTTGGCTTAGAGACTTTGCCCTCTGAACGTCTAACCGGCAGATTTTGATCCTTGAACTATCATGACACTTTGGTCTTTTAACCCAGTAATTCGGTCATGTCAAACGTTTTCTATCAGGTACATAACATAATTGTCATCTAACTGCACAATTTAAAATTTCAGGCCTACAGTTGCACATGGCCTATGACTTTGGGACTTTAATTGCAATTAAATATAATTATCTAAGTTTTTTATTTCAATCATTTATACCTAAGACTTTGGCTCTTGCCACCCAAAACCTCGGCTTCCGCCTACCATCAAACACACCATGATATACTAGCAAGGTTGGTTCATTGGCAACACGGTACTCTGCGATGCTAAAAACATTGACAAGAACAATAGGGGCGCTTGCATCCTTGTGGTTTGTGTTGAGATTTCTGCTTCTACCTTCACAGCCCTTCTAAAATGTACTTCCTCATAGGCTAGGCACTCTTCACTGACGAAGTCATCTTGCACTCATCGTAGGCACTAACCTAGACACCAAGATCAAGCTTCCCCTATTGCAAATTAGTTTGGATGATGTAGATGATTGACCTTGATTTTGAAGGCTCAATTTGCACTAATCGTGATTGGATCTCTTGTTCTCCTCTTGGAATCGCACTAGTGGTAAGTAGATTGAGACCGGTGGAAGGTGGGCTTTGTGCGAATTATGGCGATGATCTTGTGGGCCTTTTTTGGTGTGATTGAAATGGCGGGCAACAGTGTGATTCGGTCTCCATCTAGAATGGGATGTTTGAGTCAAAAGATTAGAGTGTAAAAGATAAAAACTAGAAACTTTAGTTGCTTTTATATGGTTTTTCCTTTTTTAATAGATAAAAATTAGGTCAAGTGTCCTTACATAATCATGTTCCTGAGTCAAATGGGCAAAATATGCTAGTCATAATAGTTTAGGGATTGAAGTGTGGCCATCAAAAGTTCAAGGGCAAATTATCCGAATCAACATAATTCATGGTGTAATGGGTAATCCTATAGTTTTTGCCCTAGTCTGAACGTTGGAAGGGTTAATGTATATAAAGAGAAAAACGGAAGTTAAAGGGCAGAGATAGCGGGACCCCAAAGTTGGGCCAATTAGATTTATGAAAAAAGTGTACATGTTGGTGAGGTGTGTGATAAAAACTCCTCCCTAATAACAAATAAATAAGCCGTCCTATGAAAGGTGTTCTTGTCAGTACAATACATGTAAAGGAACGCACCCACAGTAACCTCTAATTGTCTCCCCCCAAAGGAAAGGAAGTCCAACGACCATCTCGACCTTTCCCTTGAAGACCTACCTGCCCGTATACACTTAACCTTTGGAATTGGACCCCTTTTTATAACCCTAACTTTTTCTTTTTCCAAATCAAACAAATATTGTGTTTCTGCTAAACATCTTGGAATTACACATTTTTTTTTTCAAAAAATTTGAAAATTTAACATTAGTTGCTATTTGGGCTAGCTGTATATTGTGGTTCAGAGGCTATCAGTTGGAGTAATAGGCAACCAATGATCATCATCTTTATGTTCACGAATAACTACTTATAGGACACGAGAAGGTATAAAAGGACTCCTACTATATAGCTAGTGTTCCTATACACTCTAGCTCCAACCTACTTAAACCCATTTTATTTTTCGTTGCAAAGAGGATAGACTTATTGTAACAGTCAGGACTTGAATCATGATCGGCCACGATAAATGAACGATATCATATATTAGTGAGTCAATAGACCGATCAACCAACTTTTAGTTTTAATATATATGTCTATACAACTAATATAAAGTTCTGTAATATTTTATACTAGTATAGTTTAAATATTCAAGTTTCAAGGTGGAATTTGAATTTGGCACATATATGAGGAGCATGTATGTTTGTCATTGGGATATATGCTAAACTAATTAAATGACATAAGCTTTTGCCTTGAGAACTAAAACATGCCAATTAAAATATTACCCATAGTATCCGAGAATATATAATTAACTTACACTAGCTAGTATTATGTGTTTTGAACCGTGACCAACTCAACTTTGGTTTCTTCTTCCTATCAATTTGCTCCAGTTGCACGTTTATGGCACGATTCTTTAATTCAATTCCAAGGACATTCTGATCAGTTTCCCCTAGTTTCAAATTAACGGAAGATTCCTCAATTGAGATCAGGAAAAAGGAAAGCTATTTTTGTTTTTCTATACTCATAAAAAACAATAAATATTAAGATTTATAGATGTTAAATTTTACAAATTAACAGATGTGATAAATTTTTACGTGAGAGTCAACCTAATTAAAAGGATATATATTGGTCAAGTTTATAATATTTGTTTATAGAAATTTATATAAGCACTATTTCTTCCAATGATTTTATACCATGTTTCTTTAGTTGGTCATTAGTTAATCTGGCTAGCTAGTACAAGTCATCAATAAATTAACAAGAGATGATTTAAGCTACCACCAATCAATCGAGATAGAGAAAGTACATGTCGGTTAAGCAATGATTAATTAGTCTAGTTACTTTCGTAAATTAACAATATTCGTATAGGAAAGGGACTAATGCATGAGGAAAATGGCAGAAAAAGGAGAAGTAGCTATGTGGATTGGATGCCCCATTAAGTTAGCTGATTCAAGTTGTGAATCTCTTTGCTTTTGTTTGCTTTCTCTTTTAACATGCAATAAACTTTGAATCTCTGCAGCTGCAACACCTTTTGCCGTGCAAGTAATCAAATTTTTTTCTCTCTCACCTAACCCACAAACATATATATTTTTATGCACAGTTGCCAAGCAGCCCCCTCAACTTTTTTATGCGTCGATCAGATCCTTTTCCAGGACCAGATAATAATAATATAGAAATAGACTATATGATTTGAAGAAGGTAGCTAGATAGGAGAAACGACAGGCTTTCCTTGGCAGCAAGTACGTCCAATAGATCAATTAGAACATATATCCACCATTCCATATGTATATTATTATTCTCCTCCCTTTTGACTGGTCTTCTTTTCCAACTTCTCATCTGGGCTTTTATCTATGTCTAATTATTCCCTCTGGCAGAGGGAAAAAGAAAAGGGCTTCTAGTGATGATTCCTCAGGTGGCAGAAAGCTTTGTGGTTTTAAGTTCTTTGGTTACATTACATGTAGCTACTGGCTGGTTCTGTGGATACTTTTGTCGGTTGTCTGAAGGCTAATTTTCAGCGACGCAATTGATGTCAAAGTATGGTGCCTACCCAGATCTTTGTATTGTGTTTTCAGAAGAAAAAGTGCCCAAATGATCATCAGATTCCTGAAGGTTTTATGTGGGATCACTACTTTTCAGTTCCTTGAAAACTAGGGATTTATTATACTTATATGACAGATGGCTAATCTGGGCTGTGCCAAGTGGCCACCAACCTAAAACCCAATCCAAAGCACTTTGAGGGGGTTATTTACATATGAATAGCCTAAAATCTATCCCGGCCCAGACTCGATTGCTATTCGGACCCAAAATGGAAAACTTGAGATCACTGTTTGTTATGTTCACATGACTCTAGCATGATTAGAACTTCATTTAAAAAAAAAAAAAAAAGAGGAGGAACAAAAACATGATTAGGACGTTATGTTGCATCATGCATGTATTGAGAGCTAACGATCAGTTTGCACCAATAAGTAACATTATTCACACTTCATCCAAAAAACATAAAAAAGGAACAAAAACATGATTAGGACAATTTTACTTTAATTTTTTCATCCTACAATTTCTACTGTAGGAAGTGGGCATAGGAAATAATCCCTATCCTTGTAGTGCATGTTTCATAATTTGATTATCATTGTAAAATTCTTTTTTGATAATCATAAATACGAACAAAAACATGATTAGGATGATTTTACTTCAATTTTTTCATCATACAATATCTATTGTAGGAAGTAGGCGTAGGAAATAATTCCTATCCTTATAGTGCATGTTTCATAATTTGATTATCATTGTAAAATTCTTTTTTGGATAATCATAAGTATTTATATAAAGTGCAATGGTTATGAGATGAGAGCTACCTATTTGGGAATTTAAAGCACCTAAACCAACATTAGGGTATTATATTGGGAAAATGAATAGATTAGTGTATGGAATCCAGATCTTAACTAATGCTCTAGAAGGCTAGAAACGTCACTGTAAAATTGAATTGCCTACACTGATAAGAAATAAATTAATCAAATTAGTCTAATTAATTTTTTTTTTGGTAATAAAAAATCTCTACAAAGTACAAAATTAGGAGGTACTATGTACATAAGAAAAAAGGGAAAAATACTTGCTTTTTGGTAATTTTGAAAATATCCAAACCATCATTTACTGGCATTTTTTGTAAAAGTGATGGAGGCTAAAGTCAAACTCTGAATCTCTATCTGTGTTGTTTAGTTCCTCTGTTGAGTGGCAGGACCTAATTAAAGTTTTCAATCACCAATTTGGACAAGATATATGTGGCCCTAACCCATTATTTTGTTAGGCCAAATATCCAATTAGCAAAAGTATTAAATTTTCCACTATAGTTTGACTCATGAATTGGATTGCCAATGATAGTTTTTCTTGGTTTTGAAGTGACCATTAACGTTATAGTTTGAGAACAGATTAGTCACTACCATTAAAAATCTAATGACAAATGTGGGATGTTGTTAGTTTTGAAATCTTGAGGTATTAATATAATTTTTAACAAACTTCAGGAATATCATAAATTAATCATTTTCAATTTTTTATGTGTCAGTTACTACATCGGTGATTTTCGGATATGCCATTGGGCAACAAAGGAGATGCCTAAGAAGATAGTGTTAGATATCACTATCTGTAACAAAATAACTGCTATGTCTAGAATTCAGTAATAAAAAAATCTAATCAAAATTTGATTTTTCTGTGGCATTGGAATACAGTGACTAATTTGAATATTATTTTTAGAGGTGGCAGATTAGGTGATTGAATGGTGGTGGATGTTACACAAAAAAATGTAAATGGTAAATTAAACAAATTTTTTGAAGTTTGTTAAAAATTACATAAGTACCCCCAAATTTTAAAACCAATAACTACTTGTGATTATCGCTAGGTTTTTAACATTTGTTAGCACATTCGGTTCTAAACTATAATATTAGTGATCAATACCAAATTGTAACTTCAGTGACCATATCAGAACCAGCAAAAATAATAGTCCCTAATCCAGTCTAGGAGCCAAAGTATGGTTGGAAATTTGGTACTTTTCTCTATCCAACTAAGTAACAGGTCTTCTAAACTGTCGACGCCAACTCCGCCGTCTCTGCCGGAAGTTCGCGATTCGAGTTCCTGACTGGCGGAGAGCAGAGAAGACGAACGAGAGACTGAGGCACCGAGGCAGAGAGCACTCGGAGCTGCTGTTGCAGTAACCGCCATCCACTTGTTCAGTCACCGTCAATCTCAATCTCAAGTTACAGTGGCGATTTCGGCGTCTCGCGAAATCCTCTCAGTTCCTTGCTCCGCTCCCACATCCCAGCCCTCGGTAAGAGGTAATAAAAATCTGGACGCTCCATTTCCTTGCTTGAACTATGAGGTTACGTTGACAAAATTGTAGTTTATCTAGTGGAAAATCTGGTCAAAAGCTAATTGTTGTGCGATTTATACGGACTTGTAAAATTGTTGTACATTTCGCCGTTCTGTGAGGTTATATTAATCAAAGCAATCTGTAATTTTTTTATTTCCTTTTCTTTTCTTAATGTCTAAATGGGAGCCTAGGACTCGGTTTTCTGTTGTTTAAACCTTCCGACCAAAATCACCGATTTCTCTCGGCTCTCCCTCACTCTACCTTCTTTCCAGCCACAGCGGCTCCGATTCTTCAACTTCGCCATCTCATGCATGCCTCGCCTTGCTTCACCCGCTCCGGTTCATCTTTAGATCGTGCCGCCATTGCTCCACCATTACGTTGGTCCCTTTTTTATTTGATTCACTTCGTGGGTTCATTACTCTGAGGGGTTTCCATCAAGATTTAGGTGAGAATTGGATCTGCCCAATCTTTTGGAAATTAGCTTGTTGTTCTTACATCAAGTAGTCTATGCTTAGGGTTTTGTGGACTAGCAACTGTTGTACATATCTATCCTAGCTGAAGCAGTTGGTAAAGTATTGCTGCTGAACTCTTCTCTTATGTTTTAAGTATGCTATTAAGTGATGTAGAGGCTTGTAAGCTCGAGTCAGGCTATTTTGTGGGTTTGAGTGGCTCTTGAACTAGTGTAAATTTCTTTCTAAACGTGCAGAGACACTGCTAATTTGTTGCTGAGAGTTGTGAACTTGGTTTCTGTCGGAAACTAATGCGAATCGATGTTTATGTTGTGTTTGATCGTGACTTAAATTAAGCTAATAGTTCCTCCTTTGGTTTTGCTTTCGGTTTGAGCTAAGGGTGGAAACGAGTTAAGCCGCTTATCAAACGGTTAGAGCTCGAGTTCAATTTTTTTTTTCGAGCCGAGCTTAATGAGCCTCAAACTGAGCTTTGAGCTATTAGATAAGCTTGCATATTTAACGAGCCGAGCTTCGAGCCGGACAGTGTTCGGCTCGAATACTTATCAAGCTTCATGAGCCTAGTAAAAAAAAATAATATAATATAATTTACTTACCCCTAAATCCCTAATCCTGTTCGCCAGTCGCCACCACCAGACCAAAGTTCTTGTGCCCTTCGCTTCCCCCAGTCCCGAGCCCGACATTCCGGTGAACCCTGCCGGGCCTGCCCTGCGCCTTGCCTCTTCGCGACACTCCAATTCCGCTGCTCCGGAGCTCAAACGAAGGAACAAATCCAAGGAGAAGTTGGAATTCGATGAAAACAATGCCTCATTGAAGCTCGATGAGGGTCATCTCCAAACTCGCCTCCTTTTCAATGAGTATAACCATTCTTTCGTTTTCTCATTTCTGGGCATTTCTTCTCTGGCTCTTTACAACTACTTAGGATCATCCAGTGATGATTCTGGGATTTTGGCGAATGGTTGCTTGATTCCGGTTGTTTTCGGATTGGTTGGTTTGACCAAGATATTTATTTCGCTTGCTAAGGTCTCCGTCGAGAAATCTGCGTCTAAGAGGTCTGAGAAACATTTAAGCCTGGTTTTTGGAGTTTTGGGCTTCTGTTTAGGGATTGCTATTTGTTTTGGAATTGTCACATCGGTGCTTGATTTCGATTTCGATCCAGTTGAGGGATCCTGTAGAGTTTTTGTTGCTATTTTGATGGGATGTTTGGCCGGTTTCTTATACATAGCAGCAGGGAAGAATGCTAGATCACTTTGGCTTGGTACATATCAGCTTAGATGTAATTTATCTGTGATATCTTGTGGATGGTTTGGCAGAATGATTTTGTATGTATGCTTTTTGCTTAATGCCTTCACGGTATTGCTCTGGATAAACCCATTTGCTGAGCTTTTTGTTAACAAAAATGTCGCTAACAGTGATGAAGCAAAAGCAACTGTGACCTTTGGCAAAGCTGATAAGTTATTTGGTAATGTGGGTCTTCCACGTTCAGAGTTTACTAGGTTTAGATTCTTATGCTTGTTACTTTCTGGTCTGCTGCAAGTCATAGCTCTACCCCCAAATCTGCAAATGTTTTTGAATGAAGCTGTTTTGTCTTGGTACCAAAGATTACATGCCAGCAAGGTGCCCGATTTGGACTTTAGCCGTGCGAAGGTATTCCTGCACAATCACTACTTATGTCTTGCAGTCCTGCAGTTCTTTGCTCCCTCAGTTTTGGTTTTTGTTTGTTATGAAAACTTTAACATGTTTCTCAATTCGAGCTCGATTCGAGCTTCAAGTTTATCGAGCCTGATTCGAGCTTCGAGCTTATCGAGCCAAATTCAAACTTTTTTTAGCCGAGCTTCGAGCCCATTTTTCCGAGCTCGTTGAACTCGAGCCGAGCTTCGAGCCGAGCCAATTCTAAACGAGCCAACCTTCGAGCCTAGGAGTGTTCGGGCTCGGCTCGGCTCGTTTCCACCCCTAGTTGAGCTATGAAATGACTGATAAATTAGGTTTAATACCTTAGATTCTCCTGCAGTTGTAATGTAGTTTTACTTGGTGAGTTTAATACAAAAGTTGGGTCTGGGAAGTCTGGTTCTTTGTAACTAAAGTGGTGTTCTGACTATGGGTTTTACCAGTTATTCTCTATGTGGCAAGTTTGTGGTTGAATTGCTGGGTTTGGATTTTGGTACTAATGTTTGTGGTTATTTTCCTTGCTAGATAAATGGAGATGCTTAGAGTTGTATGTGTCTGACATCTCAAAGTTTCTATCTCAAACTTCTGTGTATGTCTGTGGGTGACTTTTTTTTTTAATGATTTTGGTTATATCCTAGGAAATTGTAAGATACTTCAATTGGGACTTTCTTTAATTATGTTTAGTTCTATTTGCTACTATGTCCTACTTGGAATTATATATAAAAAAAATCAGTAGTATCATCTTGTGGTTTTTTATTCAATATTATGTGATATTGGATTTTATGTAATGAGAAGTGTGTAGCAATTTTGTTAGAGTTTCAAGTATGTCTTTTTCTTTTATAGGAGTAGTACATTTGAGTGTTGTAACTATACAAAAATGTAGAATCCCGTTGTGAGATGAAAACTTTCTCAAGTAAACGTGTTCTCCAACTTTTCATTTTCAAAAACTGGTTTTCTAGTAGAAACAACTAACCATGTTTTCTGAAAAGGATGTTGGAGAACTATATATAAAAAATGAAACTGAAAATAGAAAAGGAAAAGGAAAAGGAAAAGGAAAAGGAAAACTGTTCTCCACATCCAAACAGCCGCTATATTTCACTGGAATAAGTAACCTTTTTGTTGCCATGTAATGTTGCAGATCCTAGTTCAAGGTTGCGCTTTGGTCTTAGCTGTAATGGGGCTTCTAAGCATCATTCGGAAAATCAAAAGAAAAGAGAAAGAAATGCGAATTCTCATGGTGTATGTCTTTCTTTCCCATTGCAAAAAACCCTCTTTTGTTTGTGTTGTCTCTTAAAGCTTACCCTTCAATTATGTTCCTCTGTCAATTGATTATTGCATCTTTTAAATTTGGTTCAGTGGTCTTGATAATTCTGGGAAGACTACAATTGTTTTGAAGATAAATGGAGAGGACACAAGCGTTATTAGTCCCACCCTTGGCTTCAATATCAGAACCATCACTTACCAAAAGTAGGCTTCTCTGTGCACTGACAGTCAGGCTATTTGTTATGTTAGTTCCTTTTTCAGAGATGCTTCTCATAAAGAGTATCTGAGTAACTAGTTGTTATACTGCCTGGATATTTACTGTTCTTATGATGGAATCATTTTGATCCGGACAATGGTTATTTGGAAGTTTTCTTTCTCTCTTTCATTTATATCTTAATTGTTTTGTTCATGTTAACAATATTTGATTTTGCTTGATTGATATGGCAGATACACTCTTAATATATGGGATGTTGGGGGGCAAAGAACCATAAGATCTTATTGGAGGAACTACTTTGAGCAAACTGATGGTTTGGTGTGGGTTGTCGACAGCTCTGATCTTAGAAGATTAGATGATTGCAAAATGGAGCTGGATAACATTTTGAAGGAAGAGGTATGCTTTTATTCTTTACAAAGCTCGCTGGCCCCCTGCTAACACTTATGACGCACGCACAAAAGAGCATGTGAGTTGTAGGCTTGTGCTTTCTTGCCTAAATGGAGGACAGGGGGGGGCTTTTTCCTTTTAATATGTTTAACACTACAGAGCCTTGGTATGATAAACTGGTTAAGGAAGGACGTGAGAAAACAATTTATGAGATGATGTCAAATTCATTCATTTTGAAGACTACAGAATAAACAGGCATAAGGAATTATGCTTGAGATCATGTCTGCTTTTGCCTTTATGAACTAATGGAGAGAGAGTTTCTGAAGGTGCTACTTCATGACTAAGATTGTGCACTGTGGTAGATTTAAGCTCCTTGATAGAAGCTCATGACCTTTGTGCAATCTGCCTGAGTTCATGGTCACTTTTGCTTCTCTCTGGCTGCCCTCATGGACTAGGAGAAAGAAGTTTTTGCTGTTGTTTACTACTAATTTTTGTATGGATTACCTATGTCTGATCAATGCTCTCAATTCCTTCTCTTAGCTCATCTACACTAAGGAATACCATCAAAACTAGCTAATATAAACTTTATTGTTAAGTTATACTTTCTTAAGAGTAGATTCCTTCTTGTTTTACATGTATGTTTCATTGGCAAGAAGTTTGATGATAGTGTGTGCATGACTGGCCATAGTTCTTTTGAAGGAGAATGGTCGCTGAAAACCTGTTCTTTTTCTTTGAATTGCAGAGGTTGTCAGGAGCATCCTTGCTCGTTTTCGCTAACAAGCAGGATATTAAAGGTGCTCTTACACCTGAGGAAATTGCTAAAGTAAGCCTGCCTTTGAATTTTATATCTTGCATCACAGCTGTTGTCTTTATGGGAAAAGGCAAATGGACAACTTCTGTGCTGTTTTAATATATGATTCCTATGTCATTGTTGGCTGTTGTGTTTCTTATTGAAGCTATGGGTGAAATATTCTAATTAGAGATTCTATGAAAATGCTTTTAAGGTAATCTTAGTGGCAGGATACGATATCCTTGCTCATTTTGTGGCTTCAATTTGTATATAGAGTATCTAAGGATATGCTCAACCAACGTTTCTGTTTTTCATGTTTAAGAGTCATGACTTGTCCATTATTTTGGCACGAAGTTGTGGTCAATATCAGCTGCAGAAATATCTTGAAAAAGATGCTTGTGAAATTTTTATCGAGCTCAGTGGTTGATGTCATGTTAGATTTATTGTCCATCTGATATTAGCATTAGCAATCGGGAAGATGAATTTTTTGATGCTAGCGTCTAGCTTAAAATATTAGGGAACGTTATCTTTGTAGTAGTATATCATCTCAAAGCTTTAGAGCATTGGTACCAAAGAAGGCAGAGTCATAAAGTTGAGGATGAACTTCTTCGATGTAACTAGAAGTTGAGAGCATATTTGAGTCAGCTATACGGTAGCTTCGCCATATAATATAAAGGTGCTGTCCCTGGGGGCTGGAGCAAATATGTTAGTGGGTGGAGAGGATACCTAATGTAATGCTCTTGCTTGTTTACCCTGCCTTAGGTGCTGAACCTGGAAGCACTTGATAAAAATCGCCATTGGAAAATCGTCGGCTGCAGTGCATATACCGGTGAAGGGCTCATCAAGGGATTCGATTGGTTGGTCCAGGACATTGCCTCACGGATCTATGTTCTTGATTAACTCCTATGTTCCTTCTTCAATTGCTACTTATTTGTATTGTCAGAATTGTATCTCACTCCTCCCTTTCTGTGATACCCATGGTTTTTGTGGTTCACGTTGTCGAATGATTCTACCAGCCGGATAATGAAAAGCCATTTGGATCGACAGGGAAGATCATATATGATTGGGAGGTATAGGCTCGTAGGAACCGAATGACCTGGATGGAAAACAAGACCCAACAGCGAAAAATCCTCCCATCATTGACCCAATTCACTTCAATATTCCCTTCTATTGGAATGAGATTTACAGCCAGAATAATGGTTTCATTTTCGGGCATAGTTTTAGTATTATCGTCACAGTACCGCAACCGGCTGTCGCATCCAATTACATAAACTATGTTTCATGGGTTGGTTGGTTGGTTCACATAGATATGCCCTACAACCAGATTCATGGTTAAACATAAGTGTTACCATATAGAAATTTCCTCTACGAAGGGCTGTTTCTGGGCTGGCATCTGGATTCTTTCTGAAGCCGCTCAAGTTTGTTGGACTGTAACTTGTGGAGGTGTGGGGATTGTTTTGTTTTGGCAACCGATGTCAAGGTAATTTTTTCATTACCTTTTTAAAATTCATAAAAATTTAATTATTTTTCTTAAAAAATATTACTCCATTAAAGTAATTACCAGGTAAATATATTTCATTTTCTAATTACATTAATTATTTCAAAATAACATTTTTTGCAAAATGGGAAACAGGACCAACTTAAGTAAAGAAAAGAATTTGCCATGCTAGCAAATTCATCAAGTCTCATTGAAGTAATATTGTTGCAATAATTAATTCCCGGATCGGTTAACAGTAGAGAAGAACAATAATCGGATTCCTGAAACACGGAATGATGACAGAAAGAGGAGGAAAAAAAAGCAGAGCAAAGAAAAGGAAAATGAAATTAAGAAATGTAGGCATCATAGCGAGCAAAGAGCTGAGGAATAGAAAAGCAGCGGTTTGCTTTCTGAGATGCCGACTTCCTTTTCAGATCCCCACAACCTCTTTGCTTCCTTCTGTATGGGAAGAAAGAAGACACAGAAAGAAGAACAAACACAGCCGATGCCTGTGTCTGGGCTACGTAAGAAAGAACACAAGACAAGACATCGGCGTGCCTGAGGCTGAAGAGAAAAGGATCTCTTTAGGGTTTCCCACTCGAATCTCTGCTATTTATTGCCCCTTCGCCCGAAGAAAGAACGGATACCAACTTCCTAACCCGGCCCTCTCTCTACCACTGGTTTCAAGTACTGGCCCAATTTTCTTGTCCTTTTGAGCTGGGCTTTGAAATCACCAATCCAATTTTCTTTCCGTATTTTTCAATACAAAATTTGCCACTCTTCCACTGTTTACAGAGCAAGGACATATATGCCGAATAATGTTTGGGATTGGAATCTCTATTTTATCTATTTATTTATCTTACTTTTTGCGTTCACTGCAAATATTCACCATACCGTCTATCACAATTTTTAGTTTATTGCACCTCATGTAAGCAAGCAAACTTATCTTTCCTTGCGTGTCAGCAATTGCTTCAGAACTGACACATTCTTTATGAACGAAAAAAAAGAGAGGAAGAAACCAATACCAATATGTTGGCACACCAATTGAAAGGGATGTAAATCAAGCAGGCACTAACAGACCTAACATGTAAACAAAACCAAACTATAGCTGCAAAATGAGCTACCAGCCAACAGCTTAGCAAATTCAGCAAATGGGTTGATGTTGTCGTCATAGCGCTTCTTGCATTAGTCTTTCTGTGAGAGCTTTAGAAAGTCCCATAACGGTATCTGTCGATCCAACCTGTCAGGCATCAGCTATGTTTAAGAATCTCTTTGAGCCTGATAAAATCATGGTGCTCAGAGGCAGAGTGAGAGAGAGAGAGAGAGGGAGAGTGCTTGCCACTGCTTCAACACACGGCCATGTGAGAGGATGTTCTAGCATTAGACCCCCAGCAACCTTATATGTGACACCTTCATCAATCTGCAGAGGGATCACCGGCATGATCTATTTCACTTAGAAGAACGAGTTCATTAAAAAGGATGTAGCAAAAGTTAATCTGCTTGTATGAAGCTTACCAGGCTATCAATCACCTCATCTGGTATTTCATGGAAATAAACCTGCATTATTTATAACAACTTCCCTTTACTTGGACAGACTGAAGAGCAAAAATAATTTGGAAGTAACAACTATCATACTTGGAGGTCTAAACCTCTGAATCCTACTTTGTTCAACAATTATTTTACAAACTTAGAAGTTAAATTGTAGACAATGTAAGGACAAAGCTTGGTTGATGTATTGAAGACGCTTTCTTTAGCAGAGTTGCAAAAGAAAATGCATCTTGAGAAAATTCTTTAGCAAGCAGAAAAAGGCTACAGCAGAGACATAAAATAGTAGCACCTCAGCTTTTTCCCATCCTCCTTTTCTTGTCCCCGTTTTCAGATTTGTCACAACAACAGCTCCTACTACAGCTGCATGGCCACCAGAATAGCCTGAAAAATAAAAGTGGCTGTAAAATTTAGACTCATTCTTTTACCTAAGATAATTCATCCTTAAACTTCACTTTGCAAACCTTTAATAAATTTGCGTGCTTCTTCCTCACTGCACGGTTTTTCCCTGATTGTCCCTTCATACACCACCACCTCATTGATCAATTAGATGTACAGTCAAGAATAGCCTCAAATAACATGTTAACAAGCAAATAATAGATATAGATTACAGCTAAAGGGTAAGCCCGATGGACAGTAGGAAAAAGACCAGGTGCACCAGTTGTGGAAAAACAAATGTATTTAATAATACTGCTCTAGAGATCCCTCTCACTAGCAACGTTAAAAGCAAATGATATAGAAACTAATGCATCATCTAATTCCTTCATAATAGAATTCCAAAAAGGTAGATAGTTATCACCAGAATGCAATCAGCCACACTGTTGAGTTTGTTGCAGATTGGAGTGATCATATTGTAAGAGCTTGCAATGGACACTCAACTTTGGGTATTTGATAGGTAATGGCGGCACGTGTAGGAAGAGAAAGAGATTGTACTAATCATTATCTCAGCAACATGGAGGTCTATGAAATAAGTTACCATCCCACGATATTGGAAAGCCAAGAATAGTCAAAACGAATAAAAATGAAGGCACATATATTGCAACAGTCACACCAGAAACAAACTCATAGTTGCAGCTACAGTTTACTGGCTAGCTATCTACTCACTGAGACAGTTAACAAAGTAAGATCCCACAAATTTGAGTATTTTACTATCAATGCAGAAGTCTGAAGACTCTAAATTCCAAATTTTGGTCAGGGTGATTGCTGTATTATCCTCTGTCAGCTACACTGATGTTTTAAATAGTTTTACTTGATAGTTTCTTAGATTAACTACTGCAGCACCAGTCAATTCTAATATCATCATCGCACTTGTGCCTTAATCTTAACTTATGGGATTTGATTGCAATAAGTTCATAATATCAATTAATCTAGAAGTTTCAAATTTAATGCTCAAATAAGGATTAAAAATGAAGTACTTGATCCAATGCGCAGAGAGGTCAAAAGAGCATACTGTGTCTGCCGTAATTAACAGAGTTGTGTGAGCGCTGTCTTGCAATGCGTCAATTTTCTTAAGCTTAGATATAATGGCATCTGCCTACAGAAGACGAAACAAGATTAACAACATGACAACGACCACATAATAATAGCATGGTAAGTAATGTAGCTGAAAGTCCGGTGATCACACCTTAGCCACAGCAAGAGTTGTTACCAACTCCTCAGGTTCTTCTCTCCTAATACTCTTCTCATCAATATCTGCAGTCTAAAAAAACATAATGCAAGTTACTGTTCCATCATTTGAAACACAAGTATCTAACCTAATGATTTTCAGGCATAAAAAAGCTCATGTTGCTGGTTTTATCAAGGATATCAGGGTTTCATAATCTTGTAATGTCAAGCTTCTGAGCAAAAACATAAGAAAGGAAAGCAACTATGTTTCAAGAACATACCATTACAGTGAATTCATAACCCATTTCAGCCAAAATTTTTTGCCGCGTCATTGATGATGAACCCAATATTAGCTGTGATTAGATAAGCAAATAAATGCAGCTAGTCAGTTACTGGTTATCTTCACCATAATAGAAAGAAAATTTAGCAAACCTTCCAGGGCTTAACGATTCTTGAACTTAAAACTCAACTTCCCCCATTGAAGTAAATTAGCATCTAGTCTCGTATAATCATGAAACACATTAGCACCCAAAAAGACGCGAATAATCAAAAGACCCACTTGAGAATTTCCATTGAACATCAATCGAACAAGTTCGAAACACACCTAGAGATGAAAAAGCAGGTTCTTCCTCTGGTAATCCAATGAAAACTTGTTGAGAGAAACAAAAATTAATGCAGTTGAATTAGTGAAGAACGGACCTTGAAGGGTGAGTTGGTTGCGCTCATTTCTCTTGCAAAGGCGCCCAGTTGATTTCCGACGGCGAATATAGCGATGAGGAATCGAGTGCTTGTTAGGAATCGGGTGGCGGTTGTTGTTGGGTGGAGTTGGTAAGAACAGTTCCGCGACGACAAAGATCTTGTTTCTGGCCCACAATCCCGGTTAACGTTGGATTGGGTATCAATTTAAATGCCCTTTTCGTCCCATATCCTTTAAAATAGTTGATTTTGTTAAATAGTTTGACTTAAATTTACTTATACTATTATTTATTAGAAAAAAATAAAAAAATATATATTTAAAAATTATATATATTTATTTATTATTTATATACAATTTTTTATTTATATATTAAAAATTAAAAATAAAAAAATCATAAATTAATTACTAAAAAGTGAATATTTCAAATAATTTGGGAGAGATGAAGTATTTTTTTATAGTATAACAATTCAGGTCCACCTTGGGTATATTTGAGGAAAGACGATAATAGCGAAAAAAAACCACTAATGTTGGTTCTCTAGCTTAAGTAGGCCACTCAACGTTTTGTTTCACCAAATCGATCATTGACATTTACAAGTTGGCTCAATTATACCATTATCGTTAAGTTATCAAGAGATACTGTCAATTGTGCTCAAGTAAAAATACAAACTTTCTTTGTGGCTATATTCTTCCTTGATATGATCTTTTGGGGTTTTCGTCTCTTTCATTGCATTTATTTCACAAACAACTTCAATCTTCCCTAAGGTTTTCTAACTATCAACTTGAGTTTCCTTGGAGATGTTTCAATTACTGGAATTCACCTTTAGGGACGGACTTTAGCCATAAGATTAACGACCAGGGCGCTGCATACGGGGGAAATAATGTGGGATCTCAAATAATTGTCGAAGCAAAAGATGTGAAACAGCTGGCTACAATAGGGTAACAATATGAGAATCTTGTCTTCCTCGAGAAACACTTTGTGATTCTCCGTCACTAGTGGCGGCACTTTGGACTGTGTATGTTGCCATTTGGATGAAATAGACATAGAAAAAAAAAAAGTGTGGCGAGGTCGGGGCAAAGATTTCGGTCAATTCTTTTAAACCTAAATGCACCAGCAACCCTTGAACTTTGCAAACTCAGTCAAGTTTGTCCTTAAAAAACTCGGATAGCAACAACCTTTTAAATTTTAAACTCTGTCCAAGTTGGTCCAAGAAGAATCCAAGGGTGTCCACCAGAGAAGACTTCAAAGGTGTCTATCATGTTCACCTTATCATAGCCACCGTTTATTCGCTTAAGAGGGGCCATCATCGGGACTAACACTAGTACCATCCTAAAAGCCATCGCCAGCAGTTTGAGCCATCCATCGTTTGTAGATTGGGCCATCCTAGAAGCCATCATCGGTAAATTAAGCCATTCTAAAAGCCATAGTCGATAGCCAAAGGATCTATATTGTCAATTACGACATCATGGAGGGGATCCAAATAGCCTCATTACTGTTGATGCAAGCTTTGGTCTCAATTAAGGATGGCTTTCCTCTGCTGCGCCTTTGAATCATGGTGCTAGCACGCAAAGGTTGCTAGCAGAGGTCCCTCGCAACGGTGCAAGAAAACAGCCATTGTCTTGTATCTTAGGTACCTCAACTGACCATTGACTCAACCTGCCTTTATTTAAGGATTGGACCAAGTTGATCTTATGTTAAAAGTTTAAGAGCTGCTACTATTTGAGTTATACTTAAAGGACTAACTCGTTGAGTTTGCACAGTTCAGGGGCTACTAGTGCATTTAGGCTATTCTTTTAGGCCTAAAGACCTTTTCACCTCTTAAACTTTGCAAACTCCTACCTTTTACCCCTAAACTTTGATTTAGGTTCACTCGCCTTCCAAATTTTAAAAATTGGTACCTTTTATCCCTTTGCCCACTTAAATGGTTGTGTAGGTTACATGGAGACCTTAACGAAGATAAAATGGGCAATGATTATTAATCTAGTAATCATTAGCAATTCATCATCACCATCATCCGTGAATGAATGGCAAAGTTTAGGGGGTGAAAGGGGTGGTTTTAGCCCATTCTTTTGCTGATGATGGTGATGATGAACTGCTAATGATTATCATATTAATTAATTATAAAAATAAAGTTAGGTTATGGGGATGATAACTAAAGCTTCTTTGATTGATAATGGTAGTTGTTGATTGGTTTATACTTTAATTTTGGGTGTATAATTGAACAAAAAAATAGCTTGTTTGTATCTGTTTTAACTACATGAACATATTTTGACAAAATAAAATAGATGTAGATGACTTTTGTAATTTTTTTTTAGTTAAGCGGCTAATCTGAGGTAATAGCACCAATTCTCCTAAACCTTTAATTCTCATTGTAAATTGGTCTTAAGCATTTATATTTTATTACATATTAGTCTCTAACCGTAGGTAAACATGGTAACTCTATTTATGGAGAAGATAAACTGATCATTTAAATTTTTTGTTAACTGTGAGAAAATTATAGCACAATTTAAATTTATTGAAGAAAACTATCAAATAGTTTGAATTTGTAAGCTAGAACAAATTATCTGACAATAAAATTTTAAATTCTAACAAAATTATTTAGTAACTATTTTTTTATAAATTCAAATTGTGTCATAATTTTCTAATATTTAATGAAAAATTTAAGCTATCAATTTTTCTTTTTAGTAAATTAAATTTTTTTGCCTGCCTAGAACCAGAACTAATATATAATAAATTATAAAGGTTTGGACCAATTTACAATAAAATGAAGGTTGGGGACCAATTTGCAATGAGAATTAAAGGTTTGGGACTCGTTGTGCCTTTTATCGGCTAATCTGGCTCATTTTGGAAAGCTCATTAATGATTTATTTGATTAAATTTAGAAAAAAAAAATTAATTAGGGCAAAAAACAAAGTGATTATTTTTGTAGCTATTTTGGCAATAAAAAATTTATCCCCATATTTGTTAATTACATTTTTACCTCTATATTTGAGAATTTACTCTTGCACACACTAATTTCAAGAAAAAGGATGATTTTGTAGTTTTTTAGGTGAAAGACTTATAATTTTGATTGTAGAACTTATTTCAACACTTAAATATATTGAAACATAATTATAGGACAATCTAAATTAAAATTTAAAACATTGATGCAAAACAATATATAGAAAAAGCAAACGGTTGTGAGCCTAGGTGCAATAAGAAATAGTTCTTTCATTGTAACTTTCACTTGACCAATCATTAATAGTTTAGTCCTTTTTCTGACCTTTGATCCTAGCTAATCTTGGGGCACTTGCTACCTTACTTATACAGGTGACAATGGATGACCGCTTGTTACAAAGTTTTAATGAATTTTTACTTTGTGTTTTGGAAGGAGAAAATAAACACCATCAAAGTGCCTTCTGGAAATTTGTGTATTTTGATCCAAATTGATGAGCTTTCATGTGAAAAATTATTTGTGGTAGTCAAAATTGTTTTAAGTATTGTTTAAAGAGGAGGTTTAAAGTCTATGTATCAAATCCCACATGACTTAATAAAGGAGTTACTTGTGACTTTATATTGTGGTAAAATCTATCTACTTATCATAAATTAGTTTTGAGTTAAATGTTTTAAGATTGGTATCAAAGCTCGAGTTTCACTTCCCTAATTTGTCTCAGTTCATAAAGTCTCTTAATTTATCACCAATTAGTTAGGTTTATGTGGCTTCAATCACCTGATAGTTCAAGTCCAATTGATCCAAAATAACTTGCAATAGTCATCTTTATTTTGTTGACACTTTTTAAGGGATCTTCAATGGCTCCTTAACATTCAAATAGATGGAGATTTTGTGCCCTTCTCAGTATTAATAGCCAAATTGAATCGACTAAGAGCATAAGTGAAGTCTGAAACTTTTCTTGAACTTGTCAAATCAGTGTACATGAACCGCCTTACCTTTGTTGCCTACCTGTGCTGGCTTTGTCGACATCAGCTGTGACCCAAATGGCAAGAATTGTTAACGGTCAAAAGGTAACTAAGCTGGTGAAGGAGAACTTGAAGGAACAACATGCAAATTTGAAACCCTTGATCGAGTTTGACTAAAAAAATTTTAGGTTATAGCATCCTTAATTGCTAATGAATTCCTCTTTCTATTCCTTTTAATTTGTCTTGGATTTGCTTTTGCTTATATTATTTTCTCCCATTGGGTTTGGCTCTTCCTGGTTGCCTGTGGCTCTAGCATCTGTGTTTGTTGTTTAGCTCCTTGTTTACTTGTATTTAGTACTTTTTGTTCTTTATTTGGGACTATATTTTAGATCTTGCCACTATCTTCTGTCACTTGTGCTTTGTGAAGAAAGGATTTGTCTTTTTCGTTATTGTAATGCTAGGGCTAAAGAAGAGGTTTCTACTCAATGCTGGAATGCCATCATCCTTTAAATCTAGTACATGTCTAGCCACTACTTCTTTTATGATTTATTTATCACTAACTTTGATATTCTTTATAAGGATGATGAAGTTCCAAGCCACTTGCGATCCTTTATCATATGATGTCCAGCAAAACCGGCATAGGTTCTTGTTAGAATTATCTAGCGTCAAACATGCAGATCTAGTTGAATTAGATGTTTGAGGACTATCAATTGGACATAGTAGTCCGATGCCTAGCTTCTTAGAAGTTCTATAAGTTGTTATTCTTAAACACTTTTGGATTGGCTTGCAAGCTACCACAAATCTTAAGATGCCTTCCTAGATAGCCATAGTGGTTAATGAAATCTCTTTTCAAAATGGTTAACTGGGTAAGCACCAAGCAAATTCTAAATCCAAATTGGTATAAGCTAAAACTCTTATTCAATAACTTGAAGATCACAATTCTGAGTTACTGCAAGAATTACAAAAGTTAACAGAGCAATATAAGAAACTTAAAGTTTCTAGACAAGTTTCCCAAGCACTTAGGAATGAGTTGGAAAGTAAGAATAAATTTCTCCAACAAGAATTAGATTCCTTACGGGTTCAGGTTCACAAAGGCACATCACTTTATGCCAGTAAAAACAAGGATAAAACTTCTTTGGCATATTTTAATCTTTTTCAGCTTTTATCTGCTAGTAGTTTGGTTGTGATAGTTCTTATGTCTAGTCAAGGGCAATGGATTTGTTTTAAAATAGAATAAAGGAAGTACATATGTTTATGGTGTCATTTGATTACTTATCGAGAGTCTTCTTTGCTCTAAACCTTCAAGACATGGTTCAATCCTTCAATGGGCTACCTGGTATGTTAAGTGTTGTGAGTTTTAAAACCCTAATTCGCAAGCGCACAAGACATGTGAAGATAGGGTGAGTAAAATATCATTTCCACATGGATTACAGGGATTAATTTGTATTGTTTTGCAATTATCACTACTTTGAGACTCATTTTAGCTAAACAAACAACAATTTATGATTTACCCAATATGAAAATAACTAAGCCTGTAACTCTACTTAAATTACCACTAAACAAGAATAACAAACATAATGCAAATTGGGGTTTTCTAATGAATTTATGAAACACACACACATCCTATGGTTTTCACTATTTGACTTGGTTAGTTAGTGAATTAAGACTAATTGCTTGGTTTTCTTACTTATTGGTAAAGTTAACTAATTGGGCTCTTACTCTTCCAAATGAAAAGGTTTTTCTCCCAAGCTTAAACTAGAATAGGCTTCTATCCTAATTGCTAGTTCAAGATATGCATTACAAGTTCAATTCACCTTCACCTAGTATTATAGACTAGTCTCTCAACAATCCCATAGTCACTACATTCTTCTCCTAATTCAAATTCCTTTTAATCTTCCCCAAGAGTTTAAAAGAAATCTAAGTTGTAATTGACTCAGACTCTTAATCAATCAATAAAATAATAAGCTCAAGAATAAGAGTAAACAAGTAATGTAAGAAAACCAAAGTTAAATAGCCATTAATCTAACCAAGATAACCAATTCAAGCAACTACAACTACAAAAAGTGTAGAGAAAACTACTCCATAGTCAAACTAGACATAAAAATGAAAATACATAAAAAAAGCATCCATGTCTACATATAAGAAGAACGAAGGAAAGAAGGAACACAAGAGACTCTAGATGTTTGATTCCTTAAGGCTCCTACAAGTCTTCTCTAAGTAAAAATCCACAAGTGCTTTACTAGAAGATAAAAAAATGCAAGAGATGGTAATGAAGAGAGCCTAAGTTTATCTTGAGAAGATAAAGAATACCCCATTTGTGATATGCTTGGTTCCAAATTTTTTTCATGTCTTGAAAGGGTCTTTGTCACTCACCTACCCATTTGGATAAAATCTCCTTGTTAATAGTATGGTTAGATTCAAATTAGGGATGAGAGACTACTTTTCTTCTGGTGCAGAGGCTCCTAGGCTACAGAAAAGGTTAGAATTAGCGTTGTAGTGCCCAAGCCTGAGGTGCATGAGGCCTAGGCCCCGCCCTACGCCTAGGCGCCAAAGAGTGCATTTCCAGGTAGGGGAGATTTGAACTGTGGCACCTAGGAGCTGCTTCTAGTACTTAGGTGCCACCACTTCAACGGCTTTAACACTTTTCAATATTTTGACCATAACTTTGTGCACAAATATCCAATTGTGGTGATTTAAAATCCCACATGAATCTAAGAGGAAGATCTACAACTTCTATGCTTTCACCAAAGCCTAAATACTTCAGGAAAAGGCCAAAAAGTGGCTTGCAAGTTATTCCTCTTCTTACCTTTCTTTGTCATCAAGTTTTTTCATTTTTTCTCCGGTTGCTTTCTTTCTTTTCCCATTCTTCCAATAGCTCTTAACACCTACAAAAAGAATAATAGAATAAAGAAACTAGCAAAATAATAATGAATTGAGTCCAAAATTTGAGGTAAAAGTTCATATAAAAAGTCAACACATCATTGAGGACAATCTTTATAAGTTTGATTGGGGGCAGCCCTCCAATAGGTAATCACCTCAAGTTTATTCTTCTCAACAAATTATGAGCACTGCTGAGCTTCCTACTTTCCAGAAGGATAATCAGATTATTTGACAGAAAATGAGAAATAAGATTAAATCGGGGATGCAGAGAAATTGTGACCATAAAAGGAAGAAGTTTAATGGACCAAGTTCATTCACTTTACAATCTGAAGATGAAAAACAACTAGGTATTAAGGACCAATTGATGGTATTCTTTGCAAAATCAAATGTTCCCTTCATTCTCGCTCATTTAAGTTAGTTAAACTGTCAAAAGTATCAAAAATGAATTCTTTTGAAGAGCCAACTACTGCTAAGACTCAAACCACTAATATTAGCGGGTCGGGGGGCCAAAGAGGAAGAATCCAAATAGGAGTACACAACTATTTAGAGCAAGTGAATTCATTTAGAGGATAATAAGTCGTTCATGACAATCAGTTGTTCATGAAATGGCTCCAACTCAAGTCGAGATGACCCTTTCAATGGTACAAGGTTTTCCACATCATGCAAAGCTTTGTTTATGTTGTGAACTAGCCAAACAAATCACTAGTAGCACTAGGTTTTATTAGCTTATATAGAGTTGTAGGTTGATTTAGCCTACTCTTTTGAATACCATGTTATGTAGTACATACTTCTTTTTCTTTTGTTTGTGTTTGATTCTGAATTAAAACAAACATTTAAATGGACCTAAAAGAGTATAAATTCATGGAGAAACACATTCTTAAATATAGTTGGCAATCGGATTAAGATTTGATCATCAAATACTCATCAAAGTGTTCATCATTTGAAAAAAATAGCTAAGTTTGTGCTTTCACTCGTATATCTAACAATAGTACTATTTTGTAAGCTTGTAACTTTATAAACAATTGAAATCTTAAAATCTCTTTTGTGAGTGGGTGGTTTCCTTAGTGATTTTTGAATAAAACTAAGGATTGGTAGATGTGGACATTGAAGATAGCACCATTATATTTTTATCAAAAGATAGTGAAATACTCAAGTGGGTAAATTTGAAATGAGGATATAGACTCTTGTTGGTAGATGTAAACATTGAAAAGAACATCATTATATTATTGATCAAGAGATGATTGAGAAACTTTCAAGTAAGCAAACTTGAGATGAGGATACAGACTCCGGTTTACTATTTCCAGCAATCTATGTGTTTTGCTTATAGTTGCTTGATTTGTGATTCATCTTTGATAGTAGACTTGATTGCAAAATTTGAATTGGCCAAAGTTTTTTTGGGAACCATTTCATCTTTTTGGGAACCATTTCATCTCCTCTTGACTGTAGTCGAGCCAACATGATTGAAGTATTATCACTAAACTCATGAGTTCAAGCTTGCTGACCGTATCAAATCAATACCAAAAAAAGGAAAGAAAAATCAAAATTGTCATTACTGAAGAAGTAATAATATAAACAACCGTCCAAATTGTCGAACTAAAATATAATCAAGTCCGCCGGCCTAGCCAAATTGGAAAGCCAAAGATTCAATAGTGGTAAAAAGAAATGAAAATTATACTACTCCTGATCCCTTTCCAGCTTGTTCTCAAACGTAATCTCATCTCCACGCTTTTCATTTCCTTCAACATTCTATTCTTCATCAGAGCTTCAAACATTTCAGCCTGTAGAATTTTTTTTTAACAAAAAAAAAAAAGGAAATCAATATCATCAGATTCAAATCAACTAACGTCGGTACAGAGTTAAACGAAAAGAAAAGGTTATCTCCAACTATTCAACGCGACGATTTTTATCGTAAGAAATGAACATTTTCTACTATTCTGCAACGATAATCGCCGTCGGAAATGGTCATAGATTATATATATATACACACACACACGTACCTCTGCGCTTCTTGATCCCCAGAAGTAGTGGTATTAGTAGGGTTGGAGTTGTAGTTAGGGAGAGGGATTTTCCCAGATTCAATATTGTTGACATCCTCCAAAAGAATCTGATACCGAGTCTTGACTTCCAGCTCGGTGGTGCCGCCGACGAGCGTGGCGATTCTGGCCCAGCGGTCCGGCGTCTCCTCGCCGCAAATCGCCAGCGCTTGTTCAAACTTTTTGTTCTTCTCGAACGACCAACTACTACCATATGAACCGGCCATTTTTTGTCCCTTGTTACCCTATCAGATCATTTCAGATGATATCTGAAATATTTGGATAGAAAATGCGGAAGTTTCAATTTTCAAACCTGGGCCTTAACAATTTGAACTGAAAATAAAAGGATAGTGATGATCTGTAGCAAGTAAAATTTGGGGTATGCACGCGTGATCCGGAGAACAAGATCTTATAAATGTGGTGCAAGTTGTTGACGACTTAAATTTTGGGGGAATTTAATACATTTAAAACTTCTCTAGTTCCTTAGCTTTATGGTTCAACATTTTTTTTTTATCACCCACAAGTACGATGTTGTCATACTTTATTCGAATGTGGGTCCTTTTTCTTTTATATCTTTGTTCAACATGTGTTTTTAAATTCTTCGAGGACGTACAACCAATAGCTTTTCTTTTCTTCTTTCTTTTCTTTTTTAAGTTTCTCTTTTTTTGCTAATTAATTTGTTATCTTCTACCCATTGAAAAGGAATCAAATTGGTCGCGGATTTCGTTGTATTGAGCATAATAAATATAGATCACATCCTTCAGCTTTGAGAGAAAAAATGCATTTCTTCCAATATTTTGGATATCTTGTTACCATAGAAAATGTATTATTTTCATTTTTATTTTTTTTATTGTTTAAAAGTTAATAACCTATTTATCTAGCAATCCTTTTAATTATATGTTTTTATAAAATGGCCAAATTTTTTTATAAATTTCTTTCTTTATCAACCTAAACATAAAAAGGAGAACACAAAAAAATAATAAAATTGTACAAAATTTCTTTCTTTCAATGGGGCAGATGGAAATTCTGATCTGGCAGTGCACTTAACGTTTAGTATCTCTTTACATGGGTATGACATAGCATATGAGGGCTTTGCAACTATTGACTTAATTGTACAAAATTTAAGTTTCATTCGATGTTCTGAACAAACACAAAATCATTGGTCCTTGATGTGTAAGTAGGCAACTTTTTTTTTTCCTTCTAGCTTTTGACACAAATAGATTTTCTAACTTTAAAAGTTGATATATAAATATATATATTTTTCCTTTACTTTCTTATCTAACATTCAACACAGATTACTTTAAACTTAGAGAAATATAATTTAAAAACTGCAAGATTGCATCTGCCTGTAAATTACTCCCTTCATCTCTTGAAACTTGCCCCTTTGGAAAAACACAATTTCGATGAAAGTGGTGCTTTTTTATCTGTTTCCAAAAGTACCCATTGAATAACATGAAAAATTGATTATAATTCACAAAAGGTTAATAAGACCAAATTCCAATGAGAAGTTGCACCCCTCACAAAAAAAAAAAAAGAAGAAGAAGTTGCACTGGCTTCAAGAGAAAAAAAAAGTACTAATGTATTTAAAAAAATGGACGGAAATAATTAAAAAGAGTTGCTAACGGGTCTGTAGATTGGAAAAGTGCCGTCTACCAGAGAAATCTAGAAAAGGAATGGAGGGCCAGCCTTTGCAAGAGAGGAGGAGCCATATACTTATACATTAATCAGCTACAAACTAACCAAATCGATCTTAAGTGTGAAAAACGTTGAAAGTACTAAATTTATTACTATCTAACAGCTAAAATAATAATAAAAAAGGAACCAATACAATGTAAGTGTCCTGTAGTTCTTGAACTGTGGGGACAACAAAATGATACATCACATATAGTCAGTTAACTCACACTTATTTTCAAAGGTCGGTTGATAGGACAAAAGATCACTTATGTAACTTTTGACATATTTTATTAAGGGAAAAGTGTTTTTTTAGTCTTAAAAATTGACATATTTTTGTGTTTGTGTCTTAAAATTTTATAGTTTTCTAAATTAATAAAATTTTGCTGAAGTACAGCAATTAGTTCTATATTTACTGAAAGATGGTTATTGAACATGAATACGATTTGAAGAGAAATAAAACTGATATTTTAAATGGTCTATAACTATAAAAAAGCTATTGCATAGTTAAATTTATTAAAAAATGTTTACTAAAATTTAAAATTATAACTTGAAAAATTGGGTTTCAAATAAGTAATATCAGTTCTAGCTAATTCAAACACTTGTAACGTTTTAGAACTGAAATAGAAAAATATGTAAAACTTGTCAGTCGAAAATGTGGACCAAATAAAGGAGAAGATAAAAGAAAAAACAAAACAAGTGGTTCCCACATAAATAAAAAAAAAAACAAATCAAGTTGCAATTTTTTTGAAGGGAGAAGAAAAAGCTAACAGAAGCTAGCTAGGGCATTAGGCATTAAAATTAGAGCGCAATGCGTTGTGAAATTCGGCTATAAATAGGCTTAAACTTCATTATTTCAATTCATCCTCAAATCTTATTTCAGAAGCTCACTGGAATAATTTTTATAGAAAGTTTGGTTCTTTTGCTTTTCTTCTAAGTTAGAGAGATTGTAACTGCTATTTTTTCTATAGTAATTTTTTTTTTTATCTAGGTCTGTGGTTTTTACCCTAAAAGGGTTTTTCACATAAAATCTGTGTTTCATCTTTTCTACTATATTTCTCAAATTTATCAGTTGCAACTTGCACTACTCAACGCTCGATTTTTTCAACAAGTGGTATTAGAGCCTAACTTGAGTTTGTTATAATTTTCTTATCATATGCTTTGTGCTTGCTCTTAAAAGGCAGATCATCCACATCAGAAAAATAAGTAAATTGTTTTTTACCCTTAAAAGGTGCTGGGGTACTATTCATGTCACTGTTCACATGAAATAGTTGGAGCTAAGTTTTCCTCAAATAATTTGTGGTAGAAGCGATGGTAGGAAAATATGAGATCGAGAAATTCAACGGAAACAATTTCTCACTGTGGAAGTTGAAGATAAAGGCTATCTTAAGAAAAGATTGTTGTTTGGTGGCTACCAATGAAAGGCCGCTAGATTTCATAGATGAAAAAAGTAGAATGAAATAGACAAAAATGTTATAATAGATCTTAGCAAATGAAGTGTTGTCCAACATTGAGAAGAAGAAAATAATAAAAGAGATTTGGGATTACCTCAACAAATTGTATTAGGCCAAATCACTTTATAACAAAATTTTCCTTAAAATGAAGCTTTACACCCTACGAATGGTAGAATATGCTTCGGTGACAAAACATATGAATGCTCTAAATACTCTATTTTTCCAGCTCACATCATTGGGTTATAAAATAAAGGCTTCTGAACGCTTTGAGCTTCTACTTCAAAGCTTGCCTGATTCGTATGATCAGCTTATCATCAACTTGACAAATAATGTCCTTTCAGACTCTATGATCTTTGAGGATATTGTGGCAGCTATCTTAGAAGAAGAAAGCCTACGAGGTAATAAGGAAGATAAGCAAGTAACTTCCCAACAGATGAAGGCTTTGATGGTGATGAAAGAGAGATCAACGGAACATGGCCAAGGCAACAAACTTAACAATGGCAAATCAAAGCCAAAAAGTAAGAAGCATTTGAAATGTCACTTTTGTGGCAAGAAAAGTCATTTGAAGAAGGATTGTTGGTTATAAAAAAATTCCAATCCTAAAGGAAATGTTGCAAGCATATGAGATGATGGAAATGCTTTATGTAGCAAAGCAATGATGACAACAGAGAGCATAAAAAGACTTGCTAACGAATGGCTCTTCGACTCTGGAGCAACGTACCATATGACTCCTTGAAAAGAATGGTTCTATCATTATGAAACCATCTCTGAAGGATTCGTGTATAGTTGCAATGATCATGCTTTAAAGATTACTAGTATTGGAACCATCAAACTGAAGATGTATGATGGTATAATTCATACTATCCAACGAGTGCAGTATATTGAGGGTTTTAAGCAAAATCTATTGTCTTTGGGACAATTAAATGATCTTGGCTACAAAGTTGAAGTTGAGCATAAGATCATGAAAATTACAAAGGGAGCCCTTTACTCATAAAAGGAGAAAAGATAGCAACTAACTTGTACAGGCTAATGGAAGAAACCTTACAAGAGAAAAAAGCATCAGTTGCTGCTGGTAATTCTAATGAAAGATGATTAATGATGTAGCATAGAAGACTCGGTCATATATTTGAGTAAGGAATGAAGATTCTTGTTGAAAGAAAACTTCTTTTAGGTCTCACAAAAATATCCCTACTTTTTGTGAGCATTGCATTACAAGTAAGTAGCACCGTTTGAAGTTTAATACATCAAATTCCAGAACCAAAATTGCTTTGGAATTGATTCACTCTAATGTGTGGCAAGCACCGGTTATATCTCTGAGAGGAGCAAAGTACTTTGTGCCCTTCATTGATGACTATTCTCAAAGATGTCGAGTGTTTCTTATCATAAGGAAGGCAAATGTATTTCCAGTCTTCAAAGCCTTCAAAGCGCTAGTAAAATTTGAATCTGGAAAAAAAGATCAAGTGATTATGGATAAATAATGGAGGAGAATATACTGGTTATGAATTTGATAAATTCTGCAAGTAAGAAGGCATCAAAAGACAATTCACTACAGCATACAGTCTTCAAAACAAAATGGAGTAGTTGAACGGATGAAAAGAACATTATTAGAAAATACAAAAACAATGTTGAGAACTACAGGCCTAAGCAAAAGCTTCTGGGCTGAAGCAGTCAATACCGCATGTTATGTAGTGAATCAATCCCCATCAACTACAATTGGATTGAAGACACTGATGGAGATGTGGTCAGGTAAATCAGTTGATTATTTAAAATTCCATATATTTAGAAGTCTTATATGTTGTCAAGTATTCCAAAAGGCATATCCCACATGGCTTGGACAAGGAGAGCTTTTAGACTTTATAAGTTATCATGCCCAAGTGGGCTAGGTAAGAAAGAAAGTAGTAATGAGCTCGCGCGCACAAGATGGGCCAAAACAGTGGAAAGAGCCCGATTTCCCCCCTGCGTGAAAAGTATCACGAGGCCCGGTCCAAGTCAGTTTTTACATTTTCCTGAATTTACTTTTTTACCCTTACCCGGAAAACTTGTTTTTCACATGTTGGAAAACAAAACGGGCTCAACGTACAAAATCATAACTGATATTATTAATTTTGTAACTCCCACCATTACTACCCAACATTCAAATTCGAACTACCTATAAATACCCACTCCCACTCCACTCTCAAATCACCCTGCTTTCAAGCTCTCTCTTCTTTCCCCCTCATACTCTGATCCTTGCTGGTTCTTGTGTTTCTGCAGATTCCTAGAGTATCCCGGGTGTGAGTGCACATTTCCCGAAAGACCCGTTGTATCCTGGGGGATTTTCACAAACCTATTCTCCTACACGTTTTGGAGATTCGTGAGCTATAATCCTTAAGGACAGTGTATACACGCCTCGGGTCGCTGGTGGTTGCACGTTTTGGAGAGTCGCGAGCTATAATCCTTGAGGACAGTGTATACACACCTCGGGTCGCTGGTGGTTCGTGATTGTTGCAACTCATTAATTCCAACAATCTCAAGGATTATAACATGAATCCGAACCACAACAATGGTGCTCTAATCATTGATCTTTTGGACATTGTCCGGGAAGAGCCTGTTGATATCGAGGCTGCAGCTGCCAACTGTGAGAAAGCTCTTACAACTGCAATTACACAAATCGATCGAGAGAAAGATCCTGACCTTGCTGCTGCTTGCGATAGGGCGCTCGCTGATGCTCGCTTCTATATGAAAGCTGTGTGCAATGCCAGGATGTCGGTTCCTTCAACCCCTCCATCAACATTAGCAAAGCCATTCCCTGACATTTCAAAGATAGAAGTGTTTAGTGGAGAAAACTACAAGAGATGGTAGGAACGCATTTACATGCTGCTAGATGTGCATGGAGTTGCTTTCGCACTGAATGAGTCCAAACCGACTGACCCCAACCTGCAGGAGTCTTGGACTTATGCTGATAAGGTATGCCATCATACAATAATTTCAACTTTATCTAATGAGTTGTTCGATGTCTACATTAAGTACAAGGAAGCAAAGGAAATATGGGAGTCCATGCTGCTCAAATACACAGTAGAGGATGCGGGCAAGCAAAAGTTTGTGATTGGGAAATTCTATTGATGGGAAATGGAAGATGAGAATGATGTAAAAACACAAATCAATGAATACCACAAGCTTCTGGAGGACTTGAAATGAGAAAAGATCACACTGCAAGAAGAGTTCGTAGCTGGCTTGTTGATTGAAAAGTTGCCACCATCATGGAGAGAATACAAGCAACAACTAAAGCACAAGCACAAGCACAAGCACAAGCAGCTGTCTTTGGCCGACCTAATCACTTACATTATCATCGAGGACACCAATAGGAAGAAGCAGCGCATAGCCAAAGGGAAGCAATTGACCTCCAGTGCCAATCTCGTCAACTCCAAGAGGTACAATCCAAAATCGAAACCCAACAATAACTTCAAGCCAAGACCAATGCCAACTAATAATGATGACAAAGAAGTGCCGCCTTGCTTCGTCTGTGGAAAAAAGGGGCACTTTGCTCGACAGTGTCGGAAAAGAAAGCATTTTGATAAACCTCCTAAGCCAAGGGCAAATCTGGCTCATGGGGATGATGATGATGACATCATTGCTGCGGTAGTTTCACAAGCATACCTTGTTGCTAATTCAAAAGAGTGGGTGATAGATTCTGGTGCCATCAGGCATATTTGTGGCAACAGAAATGCATTTTCCTCCTATACTGCACTAGGAGAAGGCGTTGAAACAGTGTATCTTGGTGACTCCCGAGGTATACCAGTTCTAGGCAAGGGCAAGTGACTTCTGAAATTGACCTCTGGAAAGACACTGGCTCTAAGTGATGTATTGCATGTACCCACCATAAGAGCCAACTTGGTCTCCGTGTCTTTGCTGATGAAGGCTGGCATCAAGGTCACATTTGATTGTGACAAGATAGTCATGACTAGAAACAATAATTATGTGGGCAGGGTTATTGTAACTAGGGTCTCTTTGTACTGAGTGTTTCTAATATTATCAATAACAATAATGCATCGTCTTCTACTTACTTGGTTGAGTCTTTTGATTTATGGCATGCTAGACTAGGACATGTGAGTATATCTTATTTGAAAAAGATGCAATCATTAGGTTTAATCACACCCCCTAGTAACACAAGTTTTGATAAATGTGAAATATGTGTTGAAACTAAGTCAACAAAGAAAACTTGTACTTCAATTGAAAGAGAATCAGAATTATTAAGTTTAATTCACACTGATCTTGGTGATTTGAAACATACTATGACTAAAGGAGGAAAAAGGTATTATGTGACCTTCATAGATGATTTCTCTAGATTCACTAAAGTTTATTTGTTAAGAAACAAAGATGAGGCTTTTGATATGTTTTTGTTGTATAAGTCTGAAGTGGAAAATCAATTGAACAAAAAAATTAAAAAAGTTAGATCAGATAGAAGATGTGAGTTTTTATCGTTTAATGATTTCTGTGAAAAAGAAGGGATAATTCATGAGTTAACTCCACCATACTCTCCTGAATCAAATGGTGTAGCTGAAAGAAATAATAGAACTTTGAAAGAAATGATGAATGTCATGCTTGTTAGTCCTTCTGCTCCTAATAATCTTTGGGGAGAAGTTATCTTATCTGCTTGTCATTTGCAAAATCGAATTCCTTATAAAAAGATTGGTATAACTCCATACGAAATATGGAAGGGTTATCCCCTAAACTTAAAGTACTTAAAAGTTTGGGGATGTCTTGCAAAGGTTATGCTTCCTGAACCAAAAAAGTGTAAAATTGGATCAAAGATATCCGATTGCATGTTTATTGGATATGCAGAGCATAGTGCTGCATATAGATTTCTAGTGTTGAGAAGTGATGTGTTGGACTGCAACACCATAATCGAAACAAAAAATGCTGAGTTTTTTGAACATATCTTTCCTTTGAAGAAGGAAAAGATTTCTTGTGCCCCCACTAATGAAAATATCCCTGAACATCAAGTGGAAGATTTGAGAAGGAGTAAAAGGAAAAGAAAAGAGAGTTCCTTTGGACATGACTTTTACACCTACCTTGTAGATGATCCCATAACTTTTAACCAACCGATTTCTTTGAAAGAATCTGTTTTCTGGAAAGAAGCCATTCAAAATGAAATAGATTCTATTTTACAAAATCAAACATGGGATTTGGTTGATTTACCACCTGGTGCTAAACCCATTGGTTATAAATGGATTTTCATAAGAAAACTTAAGCCTGATGGCTCGATTGACAAATATAAAGCAAGATTGGTAGCAAAAGGATTTACTCAAAAAGAAAATGTTGATTATTTTGACACTTTTGCACCAGTTTCTAGGATTTCTTCAATAAGAGTTTTATTTGCCTTGGCTTCTGTACATAAACTTATTATACATCAAATGGATGTTAAAACTTCTTTCTTAAATGGGGATCTACAAGAGAAAATATATATGGTCTAGCCACAAGGCTATGTTGTTTCTGGACAAGAAACAAAAAGTGTTCAAGTTGCGAAAATTCTTATATGGATTAAAGCAAGCACCTAAACAATGGCATAAGAAATTTGATCAAGTCTTGTTAGGTAATAACTTTTCAACTACTAGAGTTGATAAATGTGCTTACACAAAACTTGAATTGAATGTGGTGAATGTGTAATAATTAGCCTCTATGTGGATGATATGCTCATTTTTTGAACTACTCTTGAAATAGTTGAACACACCAAAAGCTTCATATCTTCACAGTTTGACATGAAAGATCTAGGGGAAGCTAGTGTAATTTTGGGTATTAAGATCATAAGGAAAGAAAGTTGTTTAATGTTGTCACAAGAGCACTATGTTGAAAAAATTCTAATGAAGTTTAACTATTTTGAGGTGACACCTGTGAGCACTCCTTATGATGCAAACACACAAATAAAGAAAAATAAAGGTGAAAGTGTTGCTCAACAAGAGTATGCACAAATTATTGGAAGTCTGATGCACCTAATGAACTTCACTCGACCTGACATAGCTTATGCTGTGTGTAGATTAGATATACTCAAAATCCGAATGAAGAACATTGGAATGCTTTGGTAAGAATTATGAAATATCTAAAAGGTACCATGAAATGTGGTATCATGTATAGTGGTTTTTCCGCTGTACTAGAAGGGTACAGTGATGCTAATTGGATTTCTGACTCTGATGAAACCAAATCTACTAGTGGGTACATTTTCACTCTTGGTGGTGGAGTTGTGTCTTGGAAATCTTCAAAGTAAACCATCATTGTCAGATCTATTATGGAGTCAGAATTTATAGCCTTAGAAATGGCTGGAAGTGAAGCTGAGTGATTGAAAAACTTCTTAGCAGATATATCGTTGGGTATAAAGCCAATGCCTTCTTTGTCTATGCATTGTGATTGCCAAGTGGCAATAGCAATTACAAAAAATAAAACTTACAATGGCAAAAATAGACACATTCGATTAAGACATGATGTTGTAAAACAGCTGCTTAATGATAGTGTTATATCGATCGATTATGTAAAGTCAGAAGTGAATTTAGCTGATCCTTTGACTAAACCTCTAGGAAGGAAAATGATATATGAAACATCGAGAGGAATGAGACTATTGCCAACCTGAGTCAATAGTGATGGTAAGCCAACCTATGTGATTGGAGATCCCATGAATTAGGTTCATATGGGTAATAACAAGTCATTGTTAGATCTGGAAGCATCATTGAAACTTTTCCTTAAAAGGTCCCTCATATGGTGTAGATAATGCAAATACTGCATTTACTAGAGGATGAGCAAAAAGCTCTTAATGATTTACATAAGCAATGATGGGTAGTGTATTTATGCAGTATACACTTGATGGAATCACCTATATGGTGTAGGAGTGAAGCCGCTCCTATGAGATTTGTGGTAAAATCTCTAAAGCACTCATGAAAACCAGGACATGCGCATGGCCGATAAGCGTAACACCGCGATGAACAGCAGAAATTGTGGGGATATAATGTGATCAATGAATCACTTAAATTACAAAAGGGTATTTGGTTCATAAAAACTAATGCTTCACCAAGTACTCTGTAAGTTAAGTATCATTGGCTCTAGGTCTGGTTCATAGTCTAATAGACACCAGCCACGATGCATTGCATTCTTGAGCTTGAAGCCAGCAAGAAAATTTAAAGTAATGCCTTTTGAAATATGTGGGGGATTGTTGTCAAGTATTCCAAAAGGCATATCCTACATGGCTGGGACAAGGAGAGCTTCTAGACTTTATATGTTGCCATGCCCAAGTGGGCTAGGTAAGAAAGAAAGTAGTAATGGGCTCGCGCGCACAAGATGGGCCAAAACAGTGGAAAGAGCCCGATTGCCCCCCCCTGCGCCCAAAGTATCACGAGGCCTGGTCCAAGTCAGTTTTTATATTTTCCTGAATTTACTTTTTTACCCTTACCCGGAAAACTTGTTTTTCACATGTTGGAAAACAAAACGGGCTTAACGTACAAAATCATAACTGATATTATTAATTTTGTAACTCCCACCATTACTACCCAACATTCAAATTCGGACCACTGCTACCTATAAATGCCCACTCCCACTCCACTCTCAAATCACCCTGCTTTCGAGCTCTCTCTTTTTTTCCCCCTCCTACTCTGATCCTTGCTGGTTCTTGTGTTTCTGCTGATTCCTAGAGTATCCCGGGTGTGAGTGCACATTTACCGGAAGACCCGTTGTATCCTGGGGGATTTCACAGACCTATTCTCCTGCACGTTTTGGAGAGTCGCGAGCTATAATCCTTGAGGACATTGTATACACGCCTCGGGTCGCTAGTGGTTCGTGATTGTTGTAACTCATTAATTCCAACACTATGTACGTAATGTATAATTCCCAAGAAACTACAAAGCTAGATCCCAAATCTAAAAAATGCATATTCTTGGGATATACTAATAGAGTAAAAGGGTATCACTTATGGGATCCCACGAAGTTATCATCAGTAGAGATGTTATCTTCATAAAAGATAATATTCAAAAGAATGAGGGAGAAGATAGCACTTTAGACATTGGAATGATACAGACAACAAATGAAGTTGAAAAAAAAAATTCTTCTAAAGCAGTTCCAAAGCACGAGACATCAAATCCAGCGAAGTCAAATACTCCAGAAACTCATCATTCAACTTATACAAGAAGACCACCAGATTGGAATTTTGATTATATTGTGGAAAGTAATTTTGCATACTGTCTCCTAATAGAGGATAGAGAACTATCAACTCTTCAAGAGGCAATGAACTCTTTAGATGCATCCTTGTGGATGGCAGCAATGCAAAAAGAAAATAAAGCTCTTCATAAGAATAAGATGTGGGAACTCATACTATTACCATAAGGAAGAAGATCTATTGGCAACAAATGGGTCTATAAGATTAAGAGAAACAGCAATGATCAAGTGGAGCTGTATCGTGCTCGATTGGTGGTAAAAGGTTATGCTCAAAAAGAAGGAATTGACTTCAACGATATATTTTCTCCTATGGTACGAATTACTACAATTTGAGTAGTCTTGGTGATATTTGCTTCGTCTAACCTACATCTAGAGTAGTTAGATGTAAAAATTGCTTTTCTTCATGGATATCTTGAAGAAGAAATCTATATGCTCCAGCTAGAAGGTTTTGAAGAAAAAAGAGAAAACTTGGTTTATAGGTTGAACAAATCTCTGTACGATCTAAAATAGGCGCTAAGATGTTGGTACAAGAAATTTAATTGCTTCACAATGAGCCTTGGATATAGTAGACTATATGTAGACCCTTGTGCATATTTTAAGAAGTTTGGAGAAAATGATTTTATTATTTTGTTGATGTATATGGATGGCATGTTGGTAACATACCCCAATAAAGATTACATTCAAGAATTGAAGACACAACTAACTAGGGAATTTGAGATGAAGGACTTGGAACCAGTAAACAAGATTTTATGTATGCAAATTTACCGAGATAGAAACAATAGGAAGATTTGGCTTTTGCAAAAGAATTATTTAAAGAAGGTCTTACAACGTTTCAGTATGCAAGATTATAAGCTAATCTTTACCTCTTTTCGTATTAATTTCAATTTATCCTCTAATATGAGTCCTAGCAAAGAAAAAAAGAGTATGAAAATGTCTCAAGTATCGTATGCATCTGCAGTGAGGAGTTTAATGTTTGCCACGATTTGTACAAGATTCGACATTGCTTATGTAGTATGAGCGGTCAGTCGATACATGGCAAATCCTGGTAAAGAGCATTGGAATGGTGTAAAGATGATCCTTACATACATCAAAGGGACTTATGATGTTACCATATGCTATGAAGGATCAGACATTATTGTCAGTTGCTATGTTGACTCAGATTATGCAGGTGATCTTGATAAAAGTAAATCCACCACAGGTTATGTGTTCACTCTTACTAGTAGAGTTGTCAACTGGGTTTCAAAACTGTAGTCAGTTGTGGCTACATTAAAAGCAGAAGCAAAATATGTAGCAGTGACACAAGCTAGTAAAGAAGCAATGTGGTTAAAGTTGTTGCTGGAAGAGCTAAAACATAAACAAGATAAGATATCTATATTTTCTGATGGCCAAAATGCTTTGCATCCTGTAAGGAATATAGTATTTCATTCAAAGACAAAGCACATAAAGTTTAGTACCTCTTTGTTTGTGAAAAAGTGGAAGAAGGAACAGTGGATATGCAGAAAATTCATACAAAAGAAAATTTAGCAGATTTCCTGACAAAAGCAGTAATTATTGACAAGTTCATTTGGTGTCGGTTGTTATGTGGCCTAATAGAGATATGAGCAGTAGGGAATTGACAAGATAGAAAGAATGGTGTGAAGATATGATTATTTTTAATCAAAATCTTTAAATGGGAGATTGTTAACTGAAAATACGATCAAAGAAAGGAAAAGAAGAAAGAAAAAGAACAAAACAAGTGGGTCCCACATAAAAGAAAAGAAAACAAATCAAGTTACAATTTTTTTGAAGGAAGAAGAAAAAGCTAGCAGAAGCCAACTAAGGCGTGAAGAGGCATTGAAATTAAAGCGTAATACGCGGTAAGGTTCTGCTATAAATAGACTTAAACTTCATCATTTCAATTTAACCCCAAATATCATTTCAGAAGCTCATTGGAGTAATTTGTATAGAGAGTTTGGTTCTTTTGCTTTTCTCCTAATTTAAGAGAGAGAGTTTGGTTCTTTTGCTTTTCTCCTAATTTAAGAGAGATTATCATTATTTCATCTTAAATTAAAGAGATTGTAACTCCTATTTTTTTTCATAATGAATTTCTTCTATCTAAGTCTTTGGTTTATACCCTAAAGGGGCATTCCACGTAAAATCTGTGTTTCATCTTTTCTACCATATTTCTCAAATTTATCAACTGCAACTTACACTACTCAACGCCCGATTTTTTCAACAAAACTTAAGGACTAAAAATGCACTTTCCTCATTTTACCAATATAAGACAAACAACAGAATAATTTAATAATTTTTAGGAGACATAAGTGAAGAGATTAAAAAAATATTTCTTTTTTCAAAAGTAGTTTTCATGTGCCTTGTTTTTTAGGTTAACACTTGTTTAGTTTGTGTGAAAAACTTATAGGTTTAGCTAGTTGTCTTAGGTACCGATGCAACTGTAATTTATAGGTTTAGCTAGTTGTCTTAGGTACCGATGCAACTGTAATTGATTTTAGCTTCACATTATTTGTATATTAATGGATGATACATATATATGTATTGTATTAGGTTGTCCCACCTTGAGTTGTTTATTTATAAACTATCAACTTGACCTGATTTAGGTCATATTTTAAAATGTAGCAAACATAGTGATAATAACAAATTGTTCCAAGCCCTCTACTCTCTTTTGGAGTTTGAACGTGGCATGTTTGGCTGGTGAAAAACTTGTAACTCTATACAACTTGGTGTAAGTTTAAAGACAAAAGTTTGAAGACTGAATTGGGAAATTAATAAATAAGTATAAGACAAGTAAACCAAAGAAATTGAATATGTATATAGTGTGCAATTGTTGGCATGGTCGAATCTATATGATTGGTGCCAAGCTGAACCCAAATACTTTAGCAAATTTTAGATGGAGATGGGGTTTCTCAAAATTATCTATGTCTGAAAATGCATGGTAGAGGTACGTACATCATATATTTATTTAACCAGCTATAGCATACATCTAGTATATCAGTGTACACTTACACCATTATAGTATTATTTATAAAAAAGTTACCACATTTGAATAGCACATCGTACTAATATGAACAACACTTCTTACTAAATAGAACAACATATTATAGAATAACATAATTGTATGAATAAAACATCAGTTTTTACTGAACAAAATAACACTATTTACAAACAACACATCCTATCAAATGAATAGCACATTTGTATAAATAAAACAACAATTCTACTTAATGAAACAATATTATTTACGAATAACATATCTTACAAAATGAACAATATAGTATAGAATAACATAATTGTATAAATAGAATAACACTTCTTACTAAACAGAATAATATTATTTATGAATAAACTTAAAATATGAATATTATGTTATAGAACAACACAATTTTATGAGTAGAACATTACGTCTTATTGAACGAAACAAACTATTTGCGAACAACACATATTATGAAATAAACAGCAAATTACATAGTAACATATTATGAAATAAACAGCAAATTACATAGTAACACATTTTTATAAATGAATTGGCACTTTTACTAAATAGAACAGCACAGACGCCGCTAGAGGCAAGGATGTCGATTCTTCATCCAATGAGGCACAGATGCCATATGAGGCAGACACTACTAAAAAATTGTATTTTTCCAACTGCCATTTCTAACGGCCGGCAGTTAGAAATTCAAAGTTTCTAGCGGTCGGCCGTTGGAACTTTGGCAGTTGGAAATCTTTTCGTTGGAAGTAGAACTTCCAACGGCCCATATCTTAGACGTTGGAACTTCCAACTGTCAGCCATTGGAAAATAAGCAGTTGAAAATTTCCAACGGCTGTATTTATTATTTTTTTTTTGTATTCCAACGGCCTAACTACGTGGGCAGTTGGAAAATTTTGCCATATTTCCAACCGCTTAAGTCATTGGAAATAGTTTTTTTTTCATATTATTTATTCCAATACTTTTTGTTCTAATAATAATAATATTTGAATGTTGTATATTCCAATATTATTATTATTATTACATAAATGATATATTATTAATATATAAATAATTTATATATCCCTAACACATTTACAAAAAATTTAAAAAATTATATCTTATATTTACAAAATAACATTCAGAAGCAAGAGGCAAAAATCAAAAAATTATAAAAAATGCGCTAATAATAACAAAATCACAAAAATAAATAAAAGTAAATCCAGAAAATACAACAAATAGATCCAGAAATAGATACAACAAATACAACAAACCCACAAAATAAATACAATTAGATCCAGAAAATTTAAAAACGAATACAACAAACAGATCTGCAAACACAGTGTAGTGGTGGCGGAGCGAGTGAAATCACCAAAGCGGACGGATAGCGCGCGGCAGAGCCAAGGCGACTGGTGGACGGCGAGCGCGGATCTAGTGTGGATCTGGGCGGAGAACGCGACCCGAGAGGAGAATGACGAGCAAAGGGCAAGCAGACGACGAGCAGAGGGCAAGCGGACGACGAGCAGAGGCCGAGCGAACGACGAGCAGACGGCAACGAACAGTCAAGCAAATGCCGATTGGACGGCAAGCAGCGATGATGAATGGCAGAGCGAGGAGACGGAGGCCAGAGAGGAGACGAAGCACAGAGAAAAGGCAGAGACAAGGCGGAGCACAGAGAGGAGACGAAGGGCAGAGAAGGCGATGGAGGGTAGAGATGGCGTGAACGGCAGAGCGAGGAGAGGGTGAGATGAGACGGAGAGGGAGACGGAGAGCGAGAGCCTGAGATGTAGAGACATAGAGGAGAGGAGACGGAGAGGGAGATGAAACGGCCAGAGCCTTTTGAGACGAGACACAGAGGAGGAGACAGAGAGGAGAAGACGAGACGGTGAGGGTGGAGGGATTTAGGGAGATGGAAGGTAAGGGAGTGGTATTTATTGTTAGGGTTAGGGTTGGGCTTGGGCTTTTTAGGCCCAAAAGATTACTTTTTTTGGGTTGTATAAAATTATATATATATATATATATATCATAATTATAAATGTTATTATCAATATTATAAATATTTATTATAATATGTATGTATGTATGCATCTATGTATGTATGTTTGTATATTTATTATAATATGTATGTATGTATGTATGTATGTATATATGTACATATATCATCTATAGACATACATACATACATACATACATATTATAATAAATATTTATTATATAATATATATACATATTATTATAAATATTGATAATAATATTTATAATTAAGATATTATCTATCTATATATATATATATATGATACATTAACATATGTGATACATGCATATATCATATAATAATAATAATAATAATAATAATAATAATAATAATAATAATAATAATGTATGGCATATACATCATATATCATATACTTTGTATATGTTATTATGATATGTTTAAAATATGATATGTATTATAGTATGTACAAAAATATACTAAGTATAAATATAACAACAATGTGTAAGATATATATACGTATTAATATATATGTATTATGGTAAATATATATAAATATCAATATCAATGCAACATAAATATTTATAAATGTGTGTGTATTTTCCAACGGCTTAGGCAGCTGGAAAAATAAAAAAAATTTCCAACTGCTAATAAATTATATAAATCTGTGTATTTTCTAACGGCCTAGGCAATTGGAAAAATAAAAAAAAATTCCAACGGCCTTGGCAGTTGGAAAAATAAAATATATAAATGTGTATGTATTTTCCAACGGCCTAGGTAGTTGAAAAAATAAAAAAAATTCCAACTGCCTGGGCAGTTGGAAAAATAAAATATATAAATGTGTGTGTATTTTCCAACGGCCTAGGCAGTTGGAAAAATAAAAACATTTTAACTTACATATTTTCCAACGGCATAGGCAGTTAGAAAAATAAAAATAGTTTCCAACGGCTAGGCCATTGGAAACAATAAATATTGAGATGCACAGTTATCTTACAAATTTTTCAACGGTTCAGGCCGTTGGAAAGGTGCCCGTTGGAAATTTTTCAACACTTCCAACAGCCAAGCAGTTGGAGAATTTTTTTTTAACAAGAATCAATTTTTATCCGCAATTTCCAACGGCCAAGCTGTTGGAAAATTGCCTGTTGGTAAAAAGGGTTTTTTTAGTAGTGAGAGACGATTGACAAAGTATATTACAAAACAATACATTTGTATCAATGGAACGATAGTTCTTACTGAATGGAACAGCACAGATGCCACTAGAGGCAGAGAAATCTGTTCTTCCTCCAATAGGACACAAATGCTGCCGAAGGAAAGCCGAATGATGGAGCGTATATAAACATAACACATTAGTATGAATAGAACAACATTTCTCATTAACAGAACAACACAAACACCACCAGAGGCAGGGATGAATGACAGAGTGATGTTGATGGAAGAGATCAAGCTTCGTCATAAGTTCACCTTTCTTGTCATCGTCAACCAAAAAAGACGAGGAAAAGTAGGATAAACATCTGAGTGATCTTGTGATTCTAAAAAAGGAAGAATTGAAGAGAAAACGAACTAAAAAAGGAAGAAGTAAAGAGAAAAACTGGAGAAGGAATAAGTGAGTGCTAGAAAACGTAAATAACCTGAAAATATGGTGTTCCGTATGGTCCGGGTATATATTAGCTTCAGCCTATTTATTTTGTTCAATTTCACAAATAATTAAACTATTAAAGTGTTCATGTAACAGATATATACATAAATTTTATGAATTAAAGAACATTAAGAATGTTGACTTCAAAAATTTTGAAACTATAAAAACATATCTAGTTCTTGGAAAACTTATTCATACATTTAACAATTCATCATAAAATAATTTCCCACTTCAATTTATTCTAAGGTGGTGAAATTACAAATCATTCTTTTCATTTTAAACCTACACTTTATTCCTTAAATGTGATTCTTTTTTTTCCGTTATCACATCTATATGTGCTAACATAACCTTTTGAAATCATAATTTAAATTAATTTAATAATCATCTTTCAAAAAATATTAAACTGTCTACTAATTGTTTAACAGTAAAACAATAGTTTAAATTTTCAATTGTTCTTTTATTTATATGTAAAATATTATTTTTCCTTACGAGCGTTAATAATACTAATAAGGTATGTTGGCCTGCACAATATAGTGGATATTTTTTACAATAAATTTAATGTAAAAAATTTAAATAATAAGTAGTTAAAAATATGAAAAAAAAAATGATTAAAGCTGAACTAACTAGAACAATAATTGAAATTAGGTAGATAGGAACATAAAATCATATGTATTTTGAAATGTATAATTCTTTCATTAAAAATAGTTCACTAAAAATTTCCCTCTTTTATCAACTTAAATTCTAATTTTTAACATCAATGAGAAATTTGTTTAGAAAAATTTAATTTCAATTTTAGTAATTATGGACCAAATTATTTTATTAAACCATAGAAAACGATTCATACTGCAAAATGGAATCATGAATAACAAAATAATATGATTGAAACACAAAATTATGCTTAATTTATGTTAATAGATTTACAATTCAATCATTAAGACTTACTTTGACATTAAGTAAAATCTGAGTATAAATAATTATAAGCAAATAGAGTAATTAATTGAAGATATGTTTATAGTATCAAAAGAGCATTAAAGATAACAAACAAAAAATGAATAAAACAATTCTATTAGTCAATTAAATAAAACCATTAAGAGAAAGAAAGTTTCTAGTGTTCAGAAATTTTTTGGTGTTCGTAATGTAGGATAATATTACACAATATACATACATAGGTTTTCCAAATTTTTTGTTCCCTAATGATTTAGTGATAAAATAAAATCTTTTAAGAATTGTGGACTCATGCATAATATAAATTGTTCACTTATTTCAACTAATCAAAGCTCTAAATCAAATATGTGTAAAACGCTCATACATTATGAAAAGTGTGTATTTGTTTCAACTAATTAAAACTTTGAATCAAACCTATACAATTAAAATTCTGAGTCAAACCATGAAAAAAAAAACTTTTGGTATTTAATATGATTAATAAAAGCATATATGAACGTCTGTCACACCTGCGACCAAGGATCAAGATAGCCCCTCCTCCATTTTCCTTAAAGACCTTTGACTTCTAGTGATACAAAATTCTAATTAGCAAAAAGGAAAAAATGAATTATGATAGATCATGAAAGTTGGGGACTATTATGACAGAAATGTTATATCCAAGAACTAAAGAAGAGATTTGACTATTTTGCAGGAGAGTAAAACAAATTTGAAACGTGGCCTTCGTGTCAAAAAAGAGACAAAATACTCTTGGGTCTCTGTAATGTTTATTATGGGTAGTAATATTTCTAAATCTTTATGATGTGACAATCATATCACCATTAACAAATGGTCTACTCTCTAGCTGGCAACAACAAGCGAAAGTAGGGGAGCATTACTGCAAACGTTTAACATTTAGGGACCAAAAAATGTGTTTTACCATTAATTGGAAGAAGCCAAAATCAAATAAAAAAAAAAAGTTGGTGGAAAACTACTGTTAATGAACAATAAAAACCGTTTCTTGCTAATATAGTATAATATAATATAATATAATATAATATAATGTATTGGGAATTCAATACCGTTTGTTCCCCTTTAATTCAATTAATACAAGCTCAGTTTTTGCGAGTCAAGATGAACCGTGAGTAAGGTTGAGAAATTAGAACGAGATTTGGTGTTATGTACGTATTATTGCCATTGGTCAAAGTAACATGATGATTCTCCCTCCTTTCTAACTGAAACAAGCCACCATTAAGTAAACCCCAAGGGAGGTTACAACGGTGCCAAATTTAGGCGTCCACCAGCATTTGTAGCTCTGTTGGTGAGCTGGGTTCTTAGATTTGGTAGTTCACCATTGGATTTTCACTCACGAGTTGGTGTATGTTGAGCCCAATGACGGATTGCGCCCGACGATAGCATTCTGAGAACCCAGCGATTGACAAGAAGAGGCTTGTCTGAAATAAGCATGAATGCCGTTATGGGTGGAAAAGCCGTGAAGGCCACCGTGCAGCTCTTGTCAACGGGCTGGGTCACCGTCAATAGGTGGCAGTGCTGGTTGTAGATTACCCATTTTACCCAATGACTTACCTTGTAATTTTACCCATCTTTAGACCTTATTACATATCCCCCTCCCACCCTTAGTTGACCAGTCAAATAATTTACTTCCATTAACCCCATTAACCTTTACCAAAGTGCTCCTATAATTCCACCCAAACTTCGAGGTTTGTAATTTACCATGAACTTTATATATATAGCGCATGAGAAACATGCTGAGTTTGAGTGAGACAAGGTAAATCGTAAAGGTCAAACATGGACAACTATGTTCATCACGAGCTTTTACGGAGGGTATCGTAGAAGCTTTTTCCAAATAAATTTTCTTGTCAAATAACTTTATCTAAAATTGGTTATTTTTATTTTATATTTTTTAATTGAAACTAATTTTATTTAAGTACAATATTATGTAGGTATAATAATCAATTGAAAATATAATTTTTATAATCTTACCAAAATTTTGATGATTTTTTCTAATTTTAGGTATTAAAAAAGAAAAATTCTTAAAAAATTAGTATCATCATAAATTTTTACTTTTAAATGGATTATTATAATTATATAATATTGAATTTCAAATAAAATTAATTTCAGTTAAAAAATATAAAAATAAAAATAAGTTATTTTAGATTAAATTAATTTAATTTAAAACGAATTCGCTAGTCTAATAACTTTTGTCTAAGATATCTAAATCCCGCTTATGCGAATCAACCTCTTTTCATAGATACATGAATTTTTAGTTAACCTATGCCAGAAAACATGTACCTAGCTCATCTATTAGAGCATCTCCAATAGCTTTTCTATTTTGTAGTTTTTTTTCATTTTAGGAAATATAAAACTATTTTTCACTTCAACAGCTTCCCCATCCTATTCTCTAAAATAGGCAATGAGATGAAATAGAAGATCTTATTCTCCATTTCTGTAGAAACTCCAAAAATTTTTGGGAAATGAAAAATAATACTTCATTTGTCTTATAAAAGTTGTCTCATTTACTATTTATAACAATTAATTCATAATTTTCTTTCTTTCAAAATTTCTTATAGAAATATAAAATTTTTATATAAAAATGGTGCCTTAAAGACTGTTTTATAAATATGATCTTTTTAAAAAAAATTATAGTAAAAACTAATATAAATATATTTAAGTCAAACTTTAGTTAAAAAAGTTAAAATAGTCATTCTTTGTGAAGTGGAGATAATAAAATTTTACGTTTTGCACAATATTTAATTATACAACAATTAATTCATATTCTTTTTCTTCCAAAATTTCTTATAGAAATTAAATTTTAGTCAAAAAGGTAAAAGAGTCATTTTTTGTAAAACGGAAAGAATAGTTTTTTACATTTTCAATAATATTTAATTATACAATAATTAAACTAGTCATTAATTTGAATTTACTTTAAATCTATATTATTTAATTGTTATATAATAAATACAAAATTCTATAAAATAAAGAAGCTGTTGTAATTAGAGCAAAAAAACTATAAAAATTTTACTTTTTGCTTTCCCATTTTATAAAAATTTTGGGAAAGTTGTTGGAGATACACAGTCACCAACTTACCATCTAACATTATTGATGCCAAGTTATAAATGAAAGAAATGCCATCAAACTTCTATGTGTTTGGCCTGTTAAGTAACGAGCCATTTAGCCTTCTTTTGTTCCCACCCAGACCCAGCAGTTGACTGTTTCTATTGCGTCTAGTTGCAGTTTTTCGAAAGAAGTGTGAAAGCAAACGGTATCTTTAACAAACCTTGTAGGCTAAGTTGTTGGGGCATTGGGTTTTCGGTATTGTTTGGTGGAAAGGAATAATCTTTCACTTGTAGGGCTGATAGGTGTGGATTTGTCAACTCATCCTCCTGGAGCTATTCTGGAGGTGCACATTGATCATGTGCTTTGACATGGAAATTGTTGCGCAGACTTCCTAGCCACGCTGAGGCACTCATCTGATTTGAGGGTGCAGAGTCTTCAACAAACATTGCCGGGTTTGGGGCAGCACCTGCTACCTGATGCTTGAAGGGTGGCCTTTGTGAACCGCAAGCTATCTTCTGTTTTTGCTCTCCTTTTTGCTTTCGTCTATGTACCAAACAAACAAACAAAGCTCGCATATCTACTGAAAAACATAGCGATAAGTTCCACAACAGTGTTGAACACGAATCACGTCAGTCCAATGATTATGAATCATACTATTCCGACAGTTCTAACAATTGGTATGTGTTCAGCAAGCTCACAGGAATTTGAATAGACCAGGCAAGAACCAGAAACAGCATCTCTCAACAAAGTCATTGTTAGATTCCGATCCCTATCATCTCCAGACTTATATGCATATGAAAAAGTGATACGCAGAAGGTACAATAAAGAAAGAGTGCCAACTCAATCTACCCTCACTGAGCTCCTGCTTTTGTCCCTCCATACAATTGAACCACACCACAATATCTTCACACCCAAGTAAAACTGCATGTCTTAGCACCAAAATCTAGACACATATTCGGCTGCAGCTTTCAACAGCCAGTGAAAACATTGGCAACATAAAGTCATTACAGAGACTACTATTTGCTCCGCCAGCCAGAGACAGCCTTGGGAACAAGGTTTATAGCATTGGAGGCTGCCTCTAACCTGCACCAAAATTTATCATCTGTAAATTTGTCCAGACATCAAAGTTATTGAATCCTGCAATTCACAAACCAAGCGCCAAATACCTAGAAATTTCTTGGATAGCCTTCATAACTTCGGTTGAACTGGTTTCCAACACCTGGCCTCCAAAAATTATCTCATCTAGAATAGTATGTATCTGAATAAAGCAACAAAGTTTAGTGGTCTGGGATCAAATGGTGGGAAAAGAAATGCACACACACATCAAGATCTCATTTTCAACCTTGCTGTAGTTGAACACCATATCAAGCTCACATACATTCTTGAAGCATTTATCCAATGTTCCCACATAAACTGCAGGCCAAGGGCACAGAAATTACACAGATTATATTACTAAAAATACTATGGAAGTCCAATAAGCATTCAACTGTTACCTATAAAAGGAGGAATATATAGACTATTCCTTATTACTCATTAGGGGTTAGTTCTCCACCGTCCATGTACTTAGCTACCCATATCTAAGGATGACCACTAGTGAGGGCAAACCTCGCAAATCTACTTATGCAAATTACCCCTTTTCTTTTTCTCAGGGCATTATAAAGTGGAACATTTTGAACCCCTCGAAGGGGGGAGGGCAGTTTGGTTGAGAAAAAAAATATAGCAATATCATCAACATGTGAAGGTATTAACTTCAGTTGGTGGCCATTCCAAAATAAGATTACCTTGGTAGCTACCATAAACACAGCAACAGTAAGAATCATACAGCTCTTGACTGCATCTTTACCAAGTTTTTTAGGCGATAACCAGTGCACGCTTAAGCTAGCACTAGAACACTAGTTCTAGATTTTAAACCAACCAAATACGACAACTGAATAGCCTAAGATGTTAGCAACGTTATGTCAGCATTCATCACCTTCTTCATTCAAGTTAATTCTATTCCGTGCACAACTAAAATATTATCACAACCGAATTTGAATGATTACAGTACCGCTCATAGGAGAAAAGAACTTCAGAACTTACCTTGTATCAAATCAAGCATAGCAAGCTCATTTTCAGAGCTATCAAATACGAAGACGAAGTAAAGAGTCGCAAAGTGTTTGTACACCAGATGGCTATCCTGCAGAGAAGAATCTAATATTGTATTTAAAGGAAAAATTAGGGAGAATTACATCCAATAAATCCTATTCCATATGAATTAAAGCCCAATTCACTTAAAACAAATCGACAAAGAACACGCGTGCAGGTGGAAATTACCGGACCAAAAATTGAGTCTGCCTCGATAAAATTGCTGGCATTTTCAGCTCTGCTGCACAAGACTTCTCGAAGCCCAAAATCAAAGGGAGCGCCAAAATGAAAAACGCAACAGAATAAAAAATTCCAGCATAATTAAGGCAAACAATCCAGCCGAAACAAAAACGACGGAGAGAGGAACCTGAGAAAATGCTGCGTATGAGCTCCTGTTGCTTCTCTTCAGGCTGGGCTCACAAATTGGAAGAAAAAATCTCTCGAGTCACTTGAACGAGCAGGATTGATATAAGGAAATGAAAATGGAAAGGAGAAGAAACAGACCTGGTATTCGAAGAATTTGGAAAGCCGAGGCATACCCTGCGTGTTCATCACCAGCACGGCCTTGATCATCTTCTCACTGTCGGCTCTGAATCGAAAACCCTAGAATGTAGCGCCACCACCTGAATTAAATATTGCACTTGCAGCGAAGACGCCTCGCCGCATCGGATGTGGGCCACCGGCTCAGCATCGTTGAAGGTTGTAGGACGGAATAAGTGCGAAGAAGAGAGAATCGATTGGGAGGAAGAAACGAGGTAGAGCAAAAGTGAAGCGATAAAGCTGCAAGGCTCAGTGGGATGAGCAGGAAACAGAGGAGGTCTGATATCTGAAGGATTCGGAATCTGAGAGCAAGACTCGATGGATGAGATCGAGGAGCGAAGGAAAAAAGGCCTAAATCCACAATTTAACCCCAAACTTTTCTAACTCGGACACTTAACCCCTTCAACTATGAATTGGGGCAAGTCGGCCCTCAAACTTTGTAAACTAGAACACATAACCCTTTCTATCTGATAGAAATGTTCTTTTTGGCTTTTAAGGGACTTAAATGACAATAACATTGAACAAGGAGACTGAACTTGACATTTTAGTATATTATTGTTTAAAAGGTCGTATTCTCCACAATTTCATATGCAGGAAGTTAGAGAGTTCCTTGAAAAATTGGGAGCACCCTCAGCATGTCAATTGGAGCTGTAGAAGAAGACGTTTTGTCAAACAGCAATATGCTAAAATGAAAAATTTTGACTTCTTGTTCAATGTTATTGTCATTTAAGCCCCTAGGGAACAAAAAAAAATATTTTCATCAATTGGAGAATGTTATGTGTCACAATTTACAAAGTTTGGGGGCTGGGTTATCCCAAGTTATAGTTGAAGGGGTTAAGTGTCTGTGTTAACAAAATTTGAAGGGTGAATTGGGAATTTTTGCTAAGAAAAAACTAAAGAAAATTGGGCAATTTGAGGATTGTTGCTTAATCCCCTAAATACCAGTTGCTTTTTGGTACTCAGCTTTTAGTTTTTACAAACACTTATATACAACTCAATTAAATTGATCAAGTCTTCATTGGAGAAAAGAAAACAGATCTAATCTCTCACTGTATATGGATTTAGGGTTTTTTTTTTCAGGTACTCAAAATATAATACAAGATATTTGGTGGTAAGCCAACTTAGGGATGAGCGCTACTAGCTCGGGTTGTTCAGAATAGGAACTCTATTACTGTAAACCTGTAAATCACAAAAAATGAGAGTGGAGGATAAAGCCTTGGGATATTTTTTGGGAGAGTCTCTGACGCTTACGTCAATTTTCCAGTGAAGGTATATGAAAGCTCTACGAAGTGAAATGAGAGGACATTTAGGGAACTGAGGCTTCCTATTATATTGTGCCATCTAAGAAGATCATTAGCATTGGTTAGGTCGGGCATGTGTATCTCATCGCGGTATGCATGCTAATACAATAATGAGGTGTGGGAAATTGGCAGCTTTGCCCTGCCACCAGTACATATGCTTGGATTAGTTGTGGTACTGCTTGAAAGATGTTCTAGCAATAGAGTCTTGAGGAATCATAATGGTGGAGTAACTCGGCCTTGGGCTAACTATTTGAGTGAGACAACGAAGCATTCCTAATACCCGAGGATACAAGATGCTCAGGAGTGCCTCTTTGATGTCCCCAAAGAGGCTTTCCAAGCGTTGCACCCTTGTCTTGAATGTACCATCAATATTACAAGGTTTAGATAAGGAATAGAGAGATAACCTAATAAGTTGTAGGCTTTTTGCCTCTAGGAAGGTTCGGACCCTCCTCAAACTAGAAACAACTTTTATGTACTTTGAAGTGCCTATTAGGCCAAACCTTAGTGTGACTAGGTTATGTCAAGTTGTCATTATGGGTTGTATGTAACATTTTTTTCATATTGCTTAATCCTATGGATACATATAACTTCAGATAACTAGTGTTATTAGTACTAGTTCAGACTAGCCGGTTCAACTATGAACCGAGCACCCCACTAACCCGATTATTGGCTCATTTTATATTTAGTAAAAAATCAGTCAAAACATGCAAAAACTGCCAAAACTCCTGTGAATAGGTGAACCTTCAAACTGAAATGAATTAGCAGTCTAAAACTAATTATTTAAAAACTGTAAAAACATAAGGAGAAGGAGAAGAAAAAGAAGAAGACATGAAAAAAAATGAGGAATAGAAGAAGTAGATGAAACAGGAAGAAGAAGAAGAAAACAAAAGGGAAAACAAAAAGAGGGAAAAAAAAAAGGAACGCAAGGAAAAGGAATAACAGGAGAGAGAGAGAGAGAGAGAGAGAGAGAGAGAGAGAGAGAGAGAGAGAGAGAGAGAGAGAGAGAGAGAGAGAGAGAGAGAGAGAGAGAGAGAGAGAGAGAGAGAGAGAGAGAGAGAGAGAGAGAGAGAGAGAGAGAGAGAGAGAGAGAGAGAGAGAGAGAGAGAGAGAGAGAGAGAGAGAGAGAGAGAGAGAGAGAGAGAGAGAGAGAGAGAGAGAGAGAGAGAGAGAGAGAGAGAGAGAGAGAGAGAGAGAGAGAGAGAGAGAGAGAGAGAGAGAGAGAGAGAGGGTGGGCGGAGGGCCAGAGGGGGGGAGAAAGAGAACAAAAGGAGGAGACGAAAGAAGTAGGAAAAAAAAGTAGTAGAGCGGTTGGAGTGATGGAAAAGAGAAAATATTTATATTAGAGTTTATAGCATAATATTTATGGTAAAATGTAAACTTAACTATCATGTTATGTATAAAATTTTATTTAGTTCCATTTTTATTTTTATTTTTATCATGTCATTTAACAATCATGCAATACAAATATAAAATAACAATAAATCCGCAAATTCAACCAATTGAACCGTGTTATGACTTGAAAATAGAGATGTCAATGGGTAGGGTTCGGGTAAGGTTGTGCCATTCTAGAACCCACCCCGTGATACAATCCATACAACCCGAATTCTACCCACAACCCGCATCGGGTAGGGTTTTCTAAACCTGTATCCTACCATTGTATTGGTAGATAGGATGCGGGTTCTTGATCCGCAAAATTGCCAAATTATTACATATGAGATTAGGAGAAATTTAACATGTAAATTACGATAAACTTTTCACACAACAATAATAAATATGTTCGAACAAAACAAAAAACAATAAATAACTATGTCCAAACAATAATTAATTGTAGTAATACAATCCTCATTAATACAAACTAATCAAATATAAAAAAAATGCAAACTGCGTCTGTCAAGCGAACGGTTTATATATTATATATATATACGTACACAGCGGTTTATATATATATATATATATACATGCACACGGTGAGGCGGATTAGAGGCAGGTTGTTAGCTAAACCCGCATCTTACCCGCACCCAACAGGTTCTATTACAGAAAAAATTTGGATCCATCCTGAATCCGTTTAATTGAGAAGAAAACCCTACCCATTGAGTAGGATATGATCGAGTATCTATGGGATAGGGTTTAAATTGACATCCCTACTTAAAATAAGGTTCGGTTTTGAAAACACTACAATATAACTAGCTATGAGACGAGGCTATGAAATCGAGAAGAGAGGACAGAAGTGCGAAGAAGTCCAGGAAATGGGACCAGGAAAGGGGAAGGAAAAAAAAAAAAAAATCGACCGCAATAGTTAACCAAGGACGGAAGAGAAAAAATTAGCCGCCAGAGTCTATCGTTGCATTATCACTATCTGACCTTAAAATTAAAGCATGAATTCTAGGTGCGTTTCGTTGACTACATTTAAAGTTTTAACTATCAAAATCTTTTAATATAATTTCATGTTTCATTTTCCTCAAAATATTTTTTTTAAAATATCATATAAAATTGGTCCTCTTGTCTTACAAATTGTAAAAAAAATTGACATTCCTCTTTATTCACTTAGAATACTAATACGTTTTCTCCTGTATATTTATAAGTATACTTCTGAATACAAAAACAAAAAAAAATAGGGAGAGAATTCTTGACAATTTTATTTATACATAAGCGAGAACATGTTGACTTATTTTCATATTTGAAGTCTTCTGTTTTTTGCTGTTCATTAAGAAGAATTATCAAATTCATTTTTCGGTATATTTTTATAATTAAAGTCTATTATATTTGGGTGTTATTAAGAAATTCTATGTATAACTTGAAATGGTAACTCCACTTATATAAATTGTAAGACCCAAATCGTGAAGTTAGAAAGTTGAATCTCCTTACATCCTAAAAGTAAACATAGCAAGCAATTAAAAAACTTCCGTACTAAATTGATTTAAGGTGGGATGAATTGACTTTAAATTAATTTTTATATTTAAAATTTAACTCAAGCAATCAAATAGTATTATAAAACCAACCAGAACCAGAAAAATGAAAAAGAGTTTAAAGAATTTTTTAATAGGGCAAATGACATAGATCATCCTTAAACTATCGCCTATATTGAAAATTCATTCTCAAACTATAAAATATTGCATGATTATCCTAGCACTATTGATAATGTTATAATATTCATCCTCTAATACTAAATTGAACATTTAAACCAAATTGAATATCTAAAATAGTAATTCAACAACAAATATAAAATTTAAATCATCTAACAACTGCCTCGATACTTTAAACTATTAAGGAAATTTTTTAACAATCAATAAATAGTTTGATTCAATAATTTTTTCTTTTTATAAATGCAAGAAAGTCTTTATATTCTAGGAAGAAATCAATAATTTCCGTCAACCTTAACTTTATATTCGGGTCAGATTGCTTTCTTATACCTTCAATTTGATTTAAATGTTCAATTTAATTATGAAGGATGAATATTACAATATTATCAATAGTTTGAAAACAAATATGCAACATGAACACTGGCTGCAAGATGACTAGTGTGATTATGTATTAGTAGGGAGGTCAAGAAAGCAAAAGGTAAATATCACCAAACGTCCTAAAAATGTCATATCTATGTTGCAAAATTCGTTTTGAAAGTACAAAATGCTACATTATTTATCCTAGAAGTATGCAATTATTGTACTATTTGTCATTCCGTCAACTCTTGTATTGGAGGGTATATCTTATGTTGCATTATTTGTCTTTGAAGTATGTTTTATGTTACACCATTTATTCCCAAAGTATGTCTTATATTATACCATTCATCCTGCCAAGTCAGCTTTCTGTCATTTTTCAATAATATGATTTGACAAAAGGGCAAATGGTGCAATAGCTGCATACTTTTAGGACAAATAGTATAATATTTTGTACTTTGAGGATGAATATGCAATATGGGTCATACTTCCAGAACGTTTGGTAATGTTTTTCCAAAAACAAAACCAAAACAAGGTGCGGAGGCAGGTCCAGTCCTTGGCTCCCTGGAAAGGAAAGCCAACACGAACAATTCTCCACTTACGAGCCTACAGACGTATCTCTCGCTTCTCTTCCCAACAATTCGCCCATTTTTCTTGCTTGCAACTGCAACAGCGCCTCCTCATTCGTCGGATTCTGTTTCTTCTCTGGTACTTCTCACTTTTGTGATCGAGTCGCTCGAGCATCATCTGTTTCCATTCAAAAATTTTGTGTTTCTTGTTTAAATCGATCCGATGGAAATACTCAATTCCCGTTTTTTCTTGTACTTGTTGAAGTTGTTTGATTGGATAAGATCTGCAACTGCCTGCCTGGTGATTTGTTCTTGCTGAATTTTTATTCCCGGGGACCAATTTTAGTTTAAAAAGGCTGTTGCTTTCACTGAAATGTTTTGAACAGATCTGCGCACACTTGTTAAGTGTGGATCTTGTGGGTTTTAATGTCCCGTGAGGCCTGCATTTGATTGAACGAATTCTACCTGTGAGTGGTGGATGACCATTTATCTTGGGTGCTCGATTTTTCTTCGGGGCTTTGGTTTAAATGGCTGCTGTTTTTGTTTTTGTTTTTCTCTGATTTACTTCTCGTTTCTTTGGTACAATGAGGAAAGGGTTGGCCGATCAGATTAGAAACTATGCAAGGCAAGAGCTTTTTGCATTGGTTGGCCAGGTGAAGAGAGCTGCTAAGATGCTCCAGAGACCTATTGCTAATTATAAGTCTGGATATTTATACATATGAAGCGGATTATAATTGTTCTGTCGCTGAATGCTGTGTCTAAAGGGCATCCGGCTTAAAGCTTTGCTATTTTGTTTTGGTTGTTTGTTCTTCTTCTTCTTCTTCTTCTTCTACTACTACTTCTTCTTCTTCTGCATGGATTTTTAATGTCAAAATCGCCTATAGTAATTTGACACAGTGACTTCCATGCCTCCAAATCAAAGTAGCTGGGATAGTTGGATCGTTGATAATTATATTAAAACAAGTATGCCCTTCCAAAAGATAAATGAATAAGTAAAACTAGTCAGGTTTGATCATTTTTTAGTGCAAAGAAATGTTGCTCTATGCTAATGATTTTCTCATTGGGATATCTTTTCTGTACTAGCCTTATGAAATTTCTTATTTGAGGCGTGTTGCTTTGGAGATGGAGTTTTCAGCATAATCTCCTACCTTTATCTTCCAGGGGTTTCACTTATTTGTTAATTTTCTGTTCTTGAAGGCAATTTCCTTGGTTGAATCACATCTACAGTCAATATGTTTCTTCGGAAAAAGCAGTCTCAAAAGCCTGTTGAGGAGGATGTTTCTCAGCAGCATGATGCAAAGGTGACAATGACCAAGAATTGATGCTGTGAGGAGAGGAGTATTTGTTTCTTGCTTATCCCTAGTGATGCAGTTTCCATGAGTGGTCAACTTGCATTCTTCTATTCTCCCTATCCATTTATGGTTTCCAACAGCAGAATGAATTTTAATTCGGAAGGCAGTTCATTTAACTAGCATCTTAGACGTTCATAAGAGTTTCTTTCCTCATAGTTTCAACAGAGAAGTTTAGATTTTCTGCTACTTATTCTTAGATATGTAGTAATATGACCTTAACTGAGGAAGATGGCTTCCATTTCTTGTTTAGAAAAAGTGTTCTAACTCAGGTGAGGTGCAGGTCAAGGAACTCAAGATCGCTTTAGGGCCACTTTCTGGACGTAGTCTGAAGTACTCTACTGATACCTGTATAAGGAGATACTTGGATGCTCGGAACTGGAATGTCGATAAAGCCAAGAAAATGTTGGAAGACACACTTAAGTGGAGAGCAACTTATAAGCCTGAAGAGATACATTGGGTAAGAGGAGATGTTTGCATGTATGAGCAAATATTGGATATATGTTTGTCAACAGGTCAATGTGTTCTGCTGGTTTCATACTATTTCCTTTCTACTTTTCTTGCATCATACTAGATAGCCAATTTGATAAAAAACACGACAGTTGTATCTTCATATTTTTGAAAAACTAAATGCAACTAACACTTCTGTATGCATTTTATAGTGTCATGCACCTGCATAACTTAAACATCTTAATTCAGTTTTATCAGCTTTTAAGTGTATTTATGTGTGTCTTAGCTACTACTTGTGTGAGTTAGTTATGCTTTCCTAGGATTCAATATTTTATTTTCTAGTGTTTGCTTGATGTGAAGTGTCATCAGATTAGCATTAGTTAAGTAGGATTAGGAGTTAGTTAGCAGTTGTTTTAGGCAGTTTTTTAGGAGTTAGTTTAGCAGTTGTTTAAGCCCCACGTTGCTGAATATTTTACGTGGAATGTTATTGTAAAGAATGTACATATTGAATGGTAAACAGCAGACGGGTAAGGAATTTTTGCCAATTGAGAAATTAAGTGAAGCATGTGAGTATTTCGGGGATTGAAAGCTTCTCCCTTGTGAGTGTTTAAGGTCAGAAGATTCCCTTTGAAGAGCCTTTGAGATTGTAGGGTTCTCTCTGATGAGCACCTCTGACAGCAAGAAAGACCCATAATGAAATTCTAGGACTGAAACAGGTTTCAGTCATCCTTTTTCGTGAGTCAATATGTGATGTGATTATGTCATTTAGGAAGTTCAGCTTGTTGTGCTATATTATTTCATATTCATATTGCGTCCTTCAATTTTGCAAGGACAGATGATGCTGTGGTTCAGAATGCTCTTTTGAGATAATCTTCTTTGGTTCTCTAAACTTGATATTTTGCAGCATGAGGTGGCACATGAAGGTGAGACTGGCAAAGTTTCTAGAGCAAATTTTCATGACCGTCAAGGAAGAACAGTGCTCATAATGAGGCCTGGACTGCAGGTTAGTATTCACCTTTCTTTCTAATTCATACATCTTATACAGGAAAAATATATGTATCTTATGATGAATTTGTTAACACTTCTTTTCTTACGGCAGAATACAACATCCGCAGAGGGTAATATCAGACATTTAGTTTATCTTTTAGAAAATGGTATCCTGAACCTTGCTGAGGGTCAGGAACAAATGTCTTGGTTGATAGATTTCACTGGTTTTTCAGTAAAGACCAGTCTTTCAGTCAGAACAGCTCGTGATATCATTTACATTCTGCAAAACCATTATCCAGAGAGGCTGGCAATTGCTTTTTTTTATAATCCTCCAAGAATTTTTGAAGCATTCTGGAAGGTAAGTCTCCCGCCCTCACCCACTATATTTGATGACAAAGTTTGCCTAATGGCTGTTATATTTGACATGTTTATTTCCTTATGGTCAATTTGCTTGAATTGTGAGCTACACCTTTGCTTGGTAAAGTTTAAAACCGATTTTAAAATTTGATTAGTTCAAAAATTTTCAAAAATTTTCGCACACAATTTGAATGACAACAGAACAATTTTAGTTTGAATTGATGGATTTTATAATCCATTCTAGTGATCCCCGAACAGATTCTAAATTAAACTGCAGTAGCTTCTCCAAATTAATACCCGAACAAAGTACAAGTTTTCCGGCTTTTCTGTAAGATGTAAACTGCAATAGCTTCTCTAAATTGAAAATGAAGCAACATACATGGAAAGAATCCAACCATAATGACTGAGGGAATAAATTATCGTACCAAAGGTGGATGTCATTGTTGGACCGTTTAGTAGTGCTCATTAATGTCTTTGGCAGTTGGCTTTTGGGATATCTTTGTACTTGGGCTGTCCTGTTTTGTAGACTGCCTGAGAATTTCCAGTTACTGGGGAGAAAGAAGGCGCAGAAAGAGCCCAAATATCCCTTGGAGCCGTAAGGGCTGAGTAGCATCTATGGCTGCTAGATGGGGGATATATCCCCTTGCTTTTTTTTCCTGGGCGCACGGGAGATCATATCTAAGTCGCTGATAATTGAGGCTCCTGGCTTTCTATATAGCTCATGTCTTCTTATTTTCTGTTTCCTTCATCTAGCAAGAACGAAGTGGCCCTAGTTGAATATCATTTCCCCCTAGTGACTTTATCTAACAGTGCTCGAGCGTTGCAGCATTACATGATCTATATCATTTGCAGGGTGTGAAGTACTTTCTGGACCCCAAGACAGCACAAAAGGTGAAGTTTGTTTATCCTAACAAAGAAGATAGTGTGGAGCTGATGAAATCATTCTTCGATGTCGAGAATCTCCCAAGTGAGTTTGGAGGAAAAGCTACCCTCAAGTATGACCATGAGGAATTCTCAAGATTGATGGCCGAGGACGATGTGAAAACCGCAAAATTCTGGGGTGCTGATGAGCAACCCTACTGCATTAACATCGGTAATGGCCGTTCAGGGCCGGAGGTATCTCCGGAGCCTGCATCTCTTGCAGCAGTAGCTAGCTAAGTGAACCTTCATGCTGCACAAAATGAATCCTAACTATTCTTCGTCTTCTTCTGTAATTCCCAGTGAAGATGTGAATGTGAACAAGTTCCTAACTCTATAGTGATATAAATTATTCATGAACTTCCATTCTTTCTAATAGCACAACATTATTTCTATAGAAGATATGTTGTTACTTATGTCCGTCTGATTATTTGATGTTCTGATTTAAAATTCGAAAATTGATTAACATCCCTTCGTTCTAGATATAAACTGATACAGAAATTATACATTAGACTTAACTAAGTCCAGAAAAGTTACAACCTAGCAAAACGAAAGAAAACCCAACTCATCGCAACCCACCTGTTCTCTACACATTGCCTTCCCCCTCTCTTCTCAATGCCTCCAGTCAGGTCTGGATTCTAATCCTGGTTGATTTACGATTGTTGTTCCACCCAATCAACCACCACTGTCTCTTCTTTAACATTTTTTTTCTTCCTTAATATTCCTTACAAAATTCATTTATTACTATTATCAGGATCATTATCTAGTTCATCCAACACTCTACGACGGGCAAATCTGAATAATTTATTTTTAGTGTTAGTGGGTTAGGCGTAGGCCCAAAGGGTGAAAAATGGCAATCATTGATTATGAGGTATTTTTAAATAATAGATTATGTGATGTCAGAATATTTTATCTTTTCATTATTAGTTAATCTAATATTAATGGTTGATTCCCTTTTATTTGGTCAAATTGTCTGCTGCTCATTTTAACTATTTGATCATTTCTATTTTGACTTTATTCCAGTTATTTGTGGATTATTTATTTTAGATTTATTAAGGTTTATATGAAAAGTTCAGTTTTGATCCAACTCTTTTTCTTTCATTCAACGTGATATGAACGAGTAGCTTTTTTAATGACCAATTTTATGTTTCTATTGTATCTTAGAGTCTTATGCATTTGTAAAATATTATTTGGTTCACTTTTGATCGGAATGAAGCATATTTTGTCCCAAAAATGAATGTCCAGAAAATTTACAATTTCAATTTGAAAACAACCATAAACTAATGAAAATTTACAACTTCACCCTTGTGCAATACTATTCCCAGATGTTTAAAAGTATCTTAAGTAGAGTTAGAGGACCGTCCCGAATTTGTGACGCAAATTAAATCAATTCATTTCCAGATTTATTTTATTCTGTGTATTTTAAGATATACCATATCAAAATAAAAAAATCCTAGAAAGGTTAAACTTTTGTGGTAAAGTATACCATAGAAAATACATCTATAGTATACCATAGAAAATACTATGAGGACTAATCTCTCCATGAAAACTATTAGCGAGGAGGCTACTTAAGAACTTTTCTTCCTAAAATTAACAGTAGAAGCCTTCCATATAAGCAACATCCAAAAGTTCCACTAACATGGACTTGAGCATTACAATAGAACTGCAGATATGAGCTAAGTTATACTCCATGCAGTCAGATGCAGCTCCCTGCTCATCGGACGAGAGCATGCCAATTACACACAGCAGGCATATTGAGCCAACAACAGAAACAGATAGAAGACGATCTGTACAACAGTTCTGGGGAAGAACAAGTTTATTGTTAGAGCCTCAGAGTTCGTTAGAGTAGATACACTCATCTACGAGTTGTCGAAGATTAGGGTTCTCCAAGGCAGCTGCAACTCTTTCCTTGTCATTAAGCTGCTTATTAACTGCAAAAACATGTGATATATTTTTGCTATCATATCGGTCTGTGAATGGATGGTATCAGGGAATAGGGAGATGATCCAAGCTGGCCATGCCCGAAATTTCAAGTAATACAGTAGTTTACTAGTTTACTCCACACATTTAAAACTCGTATCATGGCTTTTTACCTGCATGTAGGATTATTTGGAGGAAAATTTAGCCGGATTGGTTGGCTGTTTGAGTAAGGCTAAAGATCAACTTTTAAAGATTCCTGCTTTTTCTAAAATGAACATGACTTGAGGGTACTTTCATGTTAGGTGAAGAAAAGGTCTGCAGACCACACTTGAAAGTTGAACTAAAGATATCAAGTGTCAGGGATACTGAAAAGTCTAATTTAAAAATTGACTCTATAGTCCATGAAATATGTACCAGAGGACTTTCTGTCGTAACATGGAAGGAAAATAGAACTCAGGGGATGGAACTTCTTAAGTGTGGATGTAACCTACTAGAAAAGTGGGTAAAGATGCTCTTGCAAACGCTACGGGTAACAATCCAAGGGCTGTACTACCTTTGTATGAAGACAACAATCCAGGGACTCTCTGCAAACCTTTGATTAGAGTGACTAACAGAGTAACTGATATGTCTGTCTTTGGAAAGCCAACATTTTAAGGATGGTCATACTAATCAATCCCAACAGAAGACCACTAGAAAGCGTTTTAACTTCCAAAGTTTCAACAGACTCCTAAGTTGTATTAATTGAATCTCAAAGCAAGCTTATTTGCTTGCAGATCCAGGCAATGGATGAATACAATCTAGAAATGAATGAGGGCAAGGCCAATTCGAGCTAAGATATTCTGACAGTGGGGGTGCCAATGAGGGTGCCCCTGAACCTACTAAGTATTCAATAGATTTTCAAGAAAAAGTAGTATCACTGATCCTATATAGACTCCAAGCATAACTTTTTCACAAGCTTACCTTGTTCTTCATTAGCATGAGATCCAGGAGATACTTTGATGTCAACCTGTGACAGAAGAAAATTAGTCGTAGTTGCTTATCAGTGATGATTGCAAGAGTGAGAAAACGGCAACAAACATAAACCTCGAACAGAAAAATGCAACAAATATTAAACTGAAGACAAGAACATGAAAAGAGAAAAAGAGAAAGATCCTGCATGATTCTTATAATTCCAAGTTATTGATCCTTGGCGAGAACTAGTTTCGGGGAATGAAAATCTAGGAGCTTGTTCAGTTGTGGAAAACATTTTTTGTATCTCTCCCCCAACTTTTCCTCAATAAACACACAGCAAGAACAATGTCTGATATCATATGTTTAATAGTTGGGAAGAAACAAAATCATCAAATAGCCTTTTTTGTCCATACAAAGAGTTCTTCATACTCACAAAACCATACTTTTATATGAGGAAATTTTTGGTCAAAAAATATAATTAAACGATTAACAAACAAACAATCCCTTGACTTACGTAACAATGGCAGCAAGTATAAGAGAAACTATGAAAAATAAATTCAGAAAAAATTAACAATGGAAATACTGATTACTGACCTTAAAATGAGGGGGGAAACATTCTTTTAGTTTAACTCGAAGACACAGCCCAATCACAGTGGCCATACTGCAATGTTGGATGGTGGGAGTGAAAGTTATCCTTGTATGCAAAAACACCCACAAAAGCTAGCTCAGAAATTAATTAAGCCACATAAATTAAAGAAATTAAATGTAATCTAATAAACTCAAAAGCAATCATCAGAAAAAAAAAAAACTCAAAAGCTGGCTTAGAGAAACTAAAGTTATGAACTTCGAAAAATCAAAAGCAAACATCACTCTGATTAAAACACTCACAGAATCCGACCCAGCTTCTCATCAACAGTGATGGATTCCTCAGAAAGCACACTTAGCTGCTCCAACGAATATGGGTGCTCCGGATCTCTGATATCCCTCACAAAATTTAAGCTTCCAAGTCAAAGATCACAACTTTATTATTTTCATTCTTCAGAAAAATTGCAAAAAGTCGGGCTGAGAAAAGAAAAGGATATCATAGATTTCGAGAGGATCAACGGCGTCGTCTACGTGAGGGTCCTCGGTGCGGGCGATCCTTTCCTTCTTGGCGTGAACCACCGGATTGGCATTGATCAGGCCCAGAGTCATTTCTTCCTTTTGCTTTTCTACTTGCTCTTTTCTCTGTTCTTACTGTGAAGGCTCCGCCAACGGACCGTTGTCTATTCCTGGTCACAGAAGCCCCTTCTTCTGCCTTTCTCTTGAACACGCAAGCTAATTTAAGCGGAACTAATTTTGGCACTTCTGATGTGAAATTGATTAAGCATGTGTATTGAGAAATTTTTGTTAAGAAAACCATGTGCGCAACCAGGAATTTGGGTGGGGCGGGATAGGCATAATGTTATTCAAATTATACCAAAAATTATATTAAAATTCTTTAAGTTTTTATGATTAAAAAATATTAAAAGTTACTGATTGCAATTTCCATAATCATGTAGTAATTCAGATCATCGGCCCTATATTATATGACAACCATTTTTATCAATTTAGTTAAGCTTTCAGAAAGTAGATATAATTTAAAATTATATTATAAAAATTTAAATACTAAATATACTTTATGAAATTGAAGTTGTACTCATCTTTCTTTGATCGGGCATAAATAAGATTTAAAAGAATGAACTCATGGAAATTTGGGATGAACAACTTGGGAATTCAAGAAGTTTTGCAAACAATTACAACTTCTAACCTGCAAATAGTTTTGTGGCGAATCGGCAGTCAATTGGTTGATGTTAATTATAGGGTGTGAGACATAACTTAGTATTAGAAATTTTAACATAAAATTTTGGGTTTAAAATATATTTTTTAAGTCCTTTTGATACACATGAAATCATAAAATTTTACACTAAAAAGTTAAAATTAATATTTTTTACTCTTTTTACTATTTATGTTGTTACACACACACACACACACAAACACATGTGTAATGTTCTAATTTTTAAAAATACTTCATAAAATATATATAATATACACACACACACACACACACACATGTGTAATGTTCTAATTTTTAAAAATACTTCATAAAATATATATATAATATATATAAGTATGAAAAATATTGCAGTAGAAGGTAGGGATGTAAAAAAATACTCTATCCAGCCCTAGCATCCCCTCCCTGAACCCGACCCTACCTGCAAAGTCATGGGAAGGGTATGCGCTTAATTTATCCTACCCGCATCCATCTTAAATTAATATATTTATATTCAAAATATGATTTTATTTTAAAAATAAAATGATAATTTAATATAAATTAGCTTATACTCATTTTGTCCCAAATTCTTTACATCATTCATTTTTCAGTAATTAATCTATGATTTTTTATTTTCAACATTTTATCATATAAATGAAAAACATTTATGTATGAATGATAAATCAAGACCTATCGTTTCTACATATATATTTTTTTAATTTTTTTGAACAAATAATAATATAAATAAATTTAAGTCAAACTAGTAAAAAAAGTTAAATACAGCAAAGAAAGTGGGACAAAGGGAGTATTACTTTAGTTTATAATTTTTTAAGTATTAATTAATTGTGAATATATACATTATTTTAAAAATATATGTAAATATATAAAAGGGAAGTCTAAAAGAGTCAAATATATACCTTAAAATGAGTTTGTGGGTAATATTCGCCTACCAACGGGGCGAGTACTACCTGAACCCAATTACTTAAGAGGAGGATTTGAGATTAGTTATACTTGATTCAAACACTACTCATTAACATCCCTAGTGGGAGGCCAGACACCCAGCACCTCTCTATCTCTATCCTTTAAAAAGGTCTTAACTTCAACAGTTATACCATACTTATTTACGAAACACACAACCCAATTGGCAGTGTCTTCAAACACCCACGCCCCCACCAAGGTTTGATCCTCGCCAAGGGTGTATTGTGCATCCCTCTGCTAAATTATGGTTTAATGCTCTCCAGGTTTCAAAAAATAGATAGATTTTCCTCAAACTTTGGTAACTCATTAATATACCATAATATACTTGTATATGTTTCTGAGTATAAAAAAAAAAACAAAGACCATACTTCAATAAAAACTAGTTTTCACAAACTAAGAATATTCTAATTAGATGTAGATTCAACATTTCATAAAGCATGTGTTAAAAACAAATATTTGCCTTTTTTTAAGAAGATGTCATGATGCATTTGCCCTTTTTTTGTGGAAAAGGAATGCATTGAACAACAGAAACCACACAACAATCAGGGGCATAGCTTCTTAGGGGCAGGAGGGGCAGCCGCCCCCTTAGAATTTTAAAATTTTTTATTAGTTTATTGGATATGTTATAAAATTATAGAAAAACTAAAGTTAGGTACCTATCTGTAAGTTTTTTAATTAATAAGAGGTTCTAGTATATTTTATCATTTTAAGGTCTCACTCATTTTTTTATTGAGTAAATTGTGTGATAGTCCATAATATTTAATTATTATTTTATTTCAATCCCTTTCCTATCAAACATTCTGTTTTGGTTCCAAATGTATTAAAAACATTCCGTTTTAGTCCTACATCTATTAAAAATGTTTCATTTTTGTTCCATTGCATGAAATTTGTTAACTAAAGATATTTGTTTGATAATAGTTTTTTAGATCATAATTTGAACTATCCGGTAAGTGTTATATAATTAATTTAATTTGTATAATAATTTTTTTATAATTAATAAAAAAAAATAAAATAACCATTTTTACACTATAAATTGAACTTATTTCATTAAAAAATTACTAAATTTAAATTGGATTTTTCAATTGAACTTAATTGTTGTAAACTTTTGAATTTCATGTGTCTATATATGTAAACTATCTATTAAATTTTAAGTTATAAACTTTTAAAATGAACTTAATTATTATAAACTTTCAAATTTCATATATTTATATATAATATTATCTAGTATTTTCTATTATTGATTATAAATTTATACATACTAACAACCCGTCCCACGCCACACCCCCGCCTTCACCCCCTTAGGCTAAATTTCTGGCTATGTCCCTGACAATAATGTTCTTGCCTTTCTCAAAAGACTTACATACTGAGCTTTGTTTTGTTGGGTACCAAATATTACCCCAAAACTACTAGCAACAGAAATTCAACTAAAATTATACTACCCTTGTCTAAAAAAACTTATAATAAATATTTTCCTTACTCAAGTTTGATTTAATTTATTTATATTTTTATTTGCTTTTTTTTTTATTTTTACTCGGCTAAGTTATAATCATTGAGGTTTGTTGTAAACTACAATCACCACCTCATATTTTGAAAAATATAGTTTTATCTCGTTAGGTTTTCTAAAACCTTACATTTAAAGCCTCGTTCTTCATTTTGAACTTTGAAAACCTATTAGCCAACTTGTGGTATGTCAAACCTATCAGCAAGAGCATCTAGCCAACACAACTGACTGAAGTGATGATATAAGGTCTTTTTAATGGAAAATATAGGGTTTCTTTAGGCCAAACTGTGCATATAGTCATCCAACTTGACAAACTCGAGCAAGTTAGTCATTTTTGTTTGACTCAGTATGAATTAGTCCTCTAACTTTCCAAATTAAGCATGTTAGTCCCTAAAATTTGCTAAACTAAATTTTTTAGTCCATCGGCTAACGGAAAGCGTCCAGCTCAGACAAACGTCATCTATTAGAAGAACATGTGGATTAAAAACCAAAAGTCTCTTGTAATTGTGGTTTCGTCTATTCAACTGGCTGCCTATTTGTCGACAGGGGAGATGGGTAAGAAAAAAAAATGCCTAAATCTAGCAGTGCTTTTGGTGAAGGAGGCGGACGATCCTTAATGTCTTATGATTCAATGAAGTCGTGATGGAGTGTAAGGAAGAAATCGATGACAAAGGCGGCGGCGATGGAGACATGCTTTTGTGGTTTGTCGGTGAAGGTTTACATGCCTAGAGAGACACCAAGAATTTCGATTGAAGGATCTTTGGTTGCTCAAAGTATTGGTAAAGGTTGATTTGTATTATTAGTTGTCAGATTGTAAATTTTCGTTGGTCTAAGTTTTATGCTTAATGGCTGATTCTTGTGATTTCTTTGCTTTTGAAGGATGATCCATCTATTGAGGTGAAAGATTGGTGCAATATGTTAGTGTGAATTGATTCAGAATTGTGTCAACCTTCGAGGGATTTAATTAAAGAGTTTCAATTGAAACAAATAAAAAGTGAGTTTGAGATTACAACTACTTCAAGATGTTGTGAGTTCTCAATTTCCCAAACCTCAAATGCTGATTTGAGATTTCACGCCAACTTAGTGAAAATGATGTATACATTCAAAAAGTTCAAGGTCCTGTGATTCAACCGCATGATTTAACTAGTGAAGAATGATTCTACTTGAAAAAAATGGTGCAGCAAAAGGTCCAATTATGTTCCAGTTGGCAGAAGAGGAATCTTTGGGGGTCTTATTCTCAATATGCACATGTACTGGAAGAAGCATGAAACTATTAAGGTGATATGCAAGAAGTCTTGTAGGCCTGGCAAAGTACATGAATTTGCAGAGGATACTGCCAGACTGAGAAGTGGCATCCCAATTCAAATAATTGGAGATGATGTTGTTGAGTTCTATTGTGGAAAGAACTATGTGCAGCCAAAAGTTATGTCACCAATTGATACTTTATCCAAGAAAAAAATCAGATTTTTTAATCTGCCATTTATTTTGCTTTGTTGTAGTTTTTTTTTTCCAGAACAACCATTTGAATATTAGTGGCCTTTGCATGATGGTAAATTCATTCATTGTTAGCTAGATACTACAGTTTAAGTCACCAGAGCAACGTTTTTGTGATTCTCTTTAAAGTTATATAACAGCTGCCCCTTCAATGCTGCCAAATTCCACCTCCTTCAATGCTTTTTCTGTCCTTAAATGGCCCAAGTCTCCTCTATTTTTCTCACAAGCTAGTAGCAGGAGAATATTTTATGGACCTCATTGTTATCCTATAAATACTAACCAATAAATTGCCATCTTTTCCCTGCCCCTTTTCCCGCCATAACCAGCTCAACAAAGCCCTACAAATGTCCCATGCCACATTAGCAAAAATGTTAACGCCATCTGCCCTACCATCCATTTTGGACTAACTTGCTAACTTTTTCAAAGTTAAGGGATAAAATCATACTGATTCAAAGATAATAGACTAACTTGTTAAAGTTGGTAAAGTTAAAGACCATATGAGCATTTTTGGCATTTCTTTTATAATTTCCCCAAACAAAAACAAAAACGACCGAAGTGATGACATGATTTTGGCCTGGGCGATAAACTCATTTCCACCTATTGGAATCAACTTTTGCCACGTCATCGTACATTGAATTGGAATGCATAACAATGTTCCTCTTTTTGTTGCTTTTTGTTTGGGTAAACTACGGTGGTAGACTTTTTCGGATTTGCTCTGTGATTGAATGAGATATTTGCCAACAAGCAAGCAAGGCCTCAAACCCTTTTACCCCCTAACTTTATCAACTCAAATATTTTATCTTCTACGGTTCGACTCGAATTGATTTGCTCTTTAAATTTTACAAACTAGAACATTTTACTCTCTCAACTTGGTTAAATGGAGAATGTGTAATAAAATAAAAATTAAAAAAAAAACTGAAGGGCTAACTAAATTATTTGTCCAATGGTTGACCATTGTAAGCAAACAATAAGTACAAAGCCTTCAATTTCACATTGTTCCTCTTTCCCCTGTCTTCACCTATAAGTTTGTATTAAGACTTTTTATTGTTTGTTTACAAAAGTCAACAATTGGACAAATGATTTAATTAGTCCTTTAGTTTTTCTTTTATTTTTTTAGTATACATTCTTCATTTAATTAGACCGAAAGGGTAAAAAGTCCCAGTTTGTAAAGTTTGATGGGCAAGTTAAACCAAGTCAACGTTTAAAGGGTAAAAGGCCTAAGTTGGCAAAGTTCAAGAGGCAAAAGGGGCTTTAGGCCTAAAGAGCAATGCAAGGGAAAAAAATTCAATTTGAGAGTGAAAAATACCAGATGGCTATCTTATTGAAAATTCTTCATTATTTTGCATCAACATTAATATTACACATTATCAATATGTTTTGGAAAAATTACAACCCTCCCCCTCGGTGGTTTGATGTAACCTGCACTTTGCCTCTTCTGTTTTCTAAAACCTACACATTTACCCCTCATTTATTTACAGTGTCTGACAACAACTTTTGAAACCCTAATTTAAACTCACTAATATTCATGTTCTAGTAATTTTAAAATTTTTTATATTTTTTTCACTGCTAACTGACCTTTAAAAAATACTGATATACATTTATAAGAAGAAAAATACATTTATAGAAAGGAAAAACTAATAATTTACATATCTATTATCTATAAAAAAATATTAGAGAGATTAAAATTATTGAAAAATAACTATTATACAGTTTAAATTATAATTTTAGAAGTTATTATCGGACAATATAAAAGAAATATAGGACAAAATGTAGGTTTTCAAAAGTAAATGGAGCAAATTGTAAATTAGGGCAAACCTAGGGGGTAATTGTAAGTTTCCCATATGTTTTAAAAAATTGTGATCATGTCACTATGTATTGAATAGTGATTTTCACCGTTCATTTCAAAAAGTTGTGATGATGTCACTATGTATTGAATAGTGATTTTCACCATTCATTAACAAGAGAAACTTACAATTACCCCCTGAAGTTTGCTTTGACCTACAGTTTGCCCCATTTATTTTTGAAAATCTACACTTTGCTTTATGTTTCTTTTACACTATCAAATAATAACTTTTAAAATTGTAATTTAAATTATACAATAGTTATCTTCCAGTAATATCAATCTCTCCAATATTTTTTTTATACTTAATAGACATTATAGATTATCAGTTTTTCATTTCTGTAAATATATTTTTCTTCTTGTCAATGCATATCAATATTTTTTAAAAGGTAGTTAACTGTGAAAAAAATATAAAAAATCTTGAAATTGATGGAACATGAATAGCCAGTTTAAATCAAGGTTTTAGAAGTTGTTGTCAGATACTGTAAAGAAATAAAGGGTAAAGTGTAGGTTTCTAAAAATAGAAACAGCGAAGTGTAGATTAGATCAAACCACGAGGCGATCTCTGTAATTTTTCCTCATTAACAATGCTCACCTCCTTTCTTGGGAAACATTGTCTGTTTCCAAGGATGATTAATTTTTTGAAGCTCAGTTGCCTTTAGGAAAGACAATTATGTTTTTAGAGCATATAATTGTTTTTCCAGTTTTATTATGTTGTGAAATAAGAGTTTTAAATTTCTAGCCCTTATCTATTTACAAATAGATGATGTCATTATTTGCAAATGAAAAATACGAATATCATCTTAAGAAAAAATTGTTAAAGCTAAATGAATACCTAGTTCTCAATTACACACTTAGCTAATGCTAATTAAAAGAGCAATTGCAATGAATTCCAAATTTAGTGATGAAGGAAAAGTGATGCAAGTGTGAAATGAGGTGCAAGAAAAATAAATATGCAAACTACAACTAACTAAGGGTGATTATTCAGTTTTTTCAGTTTAAACCGAACCAAATTAGTAGGTTTATTCGATTTTCAGTTTTGGATGATAAGAAATCGAATTAACTGAATTAATCTATAAAACCGAATTCAAACCAAACCAAAATATTTCAGTTCAATTCGGTTCAAATCGAATTAACTGAAAAAATGGGAGTGAAATTCTATGAGAGATTAAATGAGAGAAAGACATTGTTTTTCTTTTCAAATTTCATTCAATATAGAAGATTCATTGTCCATGGAAAGAAAGAAAATAAGAATCCAAGTTAATTTGGGTTACTTGATAGCTTTATTGTTCATGAAAAATTTTAAAAAAAAATCTAGTATAAAAAATTTGGTTAATTCGGCTATCGAATTCCAAAACCGAAACTGAAATTTTTGTTATTCAGTTTTAACCGAAACTGGACCGAATTTCCATGTTTTTCAATTTTTCGGTTTGAACCGAATACTGAACACCCCTAAAACTAACTATGTTGACTGAAGATGGGTTAACTTATATGAGAAGACTATCTTCCTAGAATGACACTACCTTGTCTTCATGCTTAAGCCAACTTGAGATATGGTGGTTATTATCTCCTAATGTGGTGTAGGGATTCAAGCATAAAAGCTTCTCTTTCTCAAGACCAAGCCTTGTTCAACTTAAGTCCAATGATGAGTTTCCTCAAGCTCATTCATCAAGCTTAAATAGGCTAAGTCCTAACCCTTTCCAACACACCTAGTAAATAAAGTGCCTGTTTCTAATCTCTTTAACCCACTATGCTTCTTTCTCTAGTTCCACCTTAACTCTTTATCTCTTAAGAATAAATTTGAGACTTTAGACAAACATGGTGTGGTTGACAACATACAAGATTCAAGCACAAGATGGGAGCAATACAAACAAAAATACCTCAAATTAACGTTAAGCAAGAGTCAAGAGTACATCCTAGTATGGATGTCAAAAAATACCCTACCCGACCTGAACCCAATTACCTAAACCCAAACCTGACTCTACCCTCAAAGCCATGAGGAAAGTATGGGTTTAACTTATCCTACTTGACCCTACCTGCACCACTCTTAAATTAGTATATTTATATTCAAAATATGATTTTATTTCAAAAATAAAATTATAATTTAACATAAATTATCTTATATTACTTTAGTTTATGACTTTTTAAGAAAATGGGTTAGTGTGTAGTACCGCTTAACCATGAGACGGGCACTACCCAAATCCGATAACTTAAGGGGAGGGTTTAGGAATAGATATACCTGACCCAAACTTGGCATGTTGACATCTCTACATCCTAGAAAGATAAATGGATTACACCATGTTCAAGCTAGAAGAATTTGTAAAACAAGAAAAAGAGAATAAGAAACTAAGAACACCCTTGAAGCTATAGTCTCTTAGCTTTCTAAGCAATCTTCTAAGCTCCTCTAAGGTGATGCAAAAATGGTGGCTCTAAAAGAAAGATGAGAAGAAAAACCTAGAACATGACTACATTTATAAACAAGTGCCTAAAAGATGAGGTTTTAGGTCTATCTCCAATAACTAGATAGAATCCATCAACAAATTGCAAGTTAGGATTCAAAATAAGGATAGATGACCACTTTGGATGCCCATCTGGGCGCTTCAGTGCTAAAAAACCGGAGATTTTGGTGCTATAGCGCCAAGAATCATGGCCTTGGCACTACGATCACTACTAAAATATAGGACTTTACCAACTGCCATTTACCAATGCGCAGCAGTTGGTAAATTGAATTTACCAAGGTGGAGCCGTTGGTAAATGACAGTTGGTATTCGATACGTTGGAAAATTTTTTACCAACGTGTAATTAATAACACGTTGGTAAATTCCAACGTGTAGACGTTGGTAAAATTCACGTTGGTAATTACCAACGGTCATGAATCAGGCTTGGTTTCCATCGCGTAGTTATAGTTAGTCGTTGGTAAGTTACCAACTATTAGTCGTTGGTAAGTTACCAACTGCCGGCAGTCGCAGTTGGTAAGTTACCAACTGCTGGCAGTTGGTAGGAACCCGTGTTGGTAGTTACCAACTTACATCAGTTGGTAAGGGAGTTGTTATGAAGCCGTTGGTAATTACCAACTTGCATACGCGTTGGTAATAGGATGACAGGCGGTACTAACCAACGCGCGCAAGTTGGTAAGTTCCCCGTTTGCACGTTGGTAATGTACATTAAACGTTCCAGGTTTCGGTTGTTTCGTATTTTTCCCAGTTTGAATACACATTCAAAATTAACATACCAATTGAAAAGTTCTCCCAGCTTTACTCAGCAATAAACATTACACAGCTATGCAAACATAATTAAAATAAAATATTCTCAAATACAGCATAATTAAAAAAAGAGCATATATGTTTGGAAGAAAGCATACAACATTCAACGGATTACACATTTCAGTAATTTCAACTGAGTCTTAATTAGGTCTAAAAATTATTATGTAAGTCTGATAACACAAGAACTTTGGAAATGCGCTTACCTGTTCATGACGCCCATCACGGAGTCCCGATTATCTCCTCATCCTTCGAGGTCGAGTCATCAGGATACTGTGGAACTGGTTGAGCCGGCGGGCACCGAAGGTTTAGCGAATGACAAATAATCTCCAACTGCGCCCGGTTTGCCTTCAATGTGGCTCTCTAAGCCTCCATCTCTGCTCTCTGTCTCCTCTTAATTCTCTCGAGCTTCCTCTCGTACTCCGCATCCCTTCTCGCATTCTCCTCCGCCATCATCTTCTATACTTGCTCGTTGAATTGCGGTGTCTGTGTGATGTCGATAGGCGGGATGACACCTGGCAGTCGGCGTCCCGGTATGACACACTGCTCAGATCCTAATCTAAATACACGGCCTCTCCTTCAACCGCCAGATGCAGTACTAATGATTGCTAGTTTATCAATTGCCTCTATTCCATCCTTTTGTTGTGTTTGCTCCTCAATCTCTGCACTGATACGAGTCTACAAAAACATAATAAAATACATTTGAGCCAGTCATTGTTTGTAAAACATGGTAAGTTTCTTAAGAATATTCTGTGAACAACCAATTATAATACTTACAGCAACTTCTTCACAGCGCTTACTAACATATTTCCCATTCTTCATTTTATGTATTGCTTGAAGGACTTTAAACAAGCTAGGGTCCTTCTTTTTAGGATCTCTCTCTCTCTCTAATTGAATGAAACATAACATTAATATGTAATTTAATTTCATTAGTATCTTAAATGTAAAATGAAAGAACATTACCGAGATACATACCATTTGCTCTCGATGTTCAGACATCGAGATAGATCCCCCTGCATATGTCGCGCTGCAAGAGCCAGACTGTGAATCCTCGTCAGTCACTGTTGCTCGCATTGCCTTGAACCTAGCGGACTTCTGAATGAACTCCAGACTCGCCCAATATGCCTCCATTTCCGCATATGCAACATCTGACATAAAGTTTGCCTTCGTTCGACATTTAACAGGATCTTTCACACGTCGAATTTCTGACATCATGCTTCTGTAATGCTGTGCTCCCAAGATATTCCACACCCGATACACCTCATTATGGTGTATCGGATCCCACTCACAGCTCTTCTGTACAGGTTAATATGTTTAAACTATTAGAATGGAAAAAAACAATTCTTAATCTTATAACATTATTACATCATTATCATAGTAATATTATTATTATACCTCAAAAACACGCCACCATTGCTGCAGGTCTGATGGAGAGATGGAGGACCAAACAGAATAGAGTTTGAAATGTATGGTGAAACATGGTGTCACTAACCGTGTCGCTGTAGCTGGAATGAATCTGCGACGTTCAAATTGTTAGTATTTCTTACTTGTTGATGATTCCATGTAAAGTAATTACTCTTACTATTATTAATACGTGTGTCTGGTATTTATCACTTACGTGTTACCATGTGGGGATATCCTCATCCACGGTCGGCCTGCTGTTTGTGACATCGATGATGGGATGTCATCAATATGTATATCATCATCTGAGGGATGAGTTGTCACTATGGGGTGCCTAACATGGCGCGCACTAGATCCATGTCCAGATGGCGTGCCTCCACCGCCGTCAGATCGGTGCTCATGTGAGTGGACGTGCGTCGCTGGCACTGTTGTGTCCTGCGTCTCTACACCGACATCCTCTTCTGCCCGGGATGAAGAACCCATCCTATGTCGTTCATTAAGTATTGGCTTCATTACCTCCTTAAACTGCGCAAATGGTCCTTTCCCAGGTCGGCGTTTATAGGTGTTATCCCCTTTACGAGGCATCTGCATTTATTATTAGCTAAGTAGGTAAATTAAACATAACATATATTGACTGACATATATTGTGGAGTATTAGGGGTACATAAATTTACCAAATATTTTCTACACATTAGAAATGACAGGTTATCATTATTCCTAGTACATGTTATCTAATCATTCATTCGACCCACTGCTTCCATTCTCGTCAAACTCCTCAGACTCTTCAGTGTCACTGTCATCGGATATAAACTCCTCCTCATCCTCTGTCTCGCCATTAGATCCCCCCTCCTCAAGTACATCTTCTTCAATATCATCACCCACACCCGGGTCAGCTAACTCCTCAACTGGGTCATCTTCAATTCTTTGACAATTCACGGATCCACTGTCTTGATACACGTCATCCTTGTCCAGAATTGCATACTGTATTATCCATCGAGGTTTTATCTTCATAACAGCTGACCACCCGTTTCTTTCACGTGACTTACTCGGATATTGTGTGTAGTAAACTTGGTCAGCCTGTGATGCTAGAATGAAAGGATCAAACTTCTGATATCTGCGGCTATTCCGGATCTCAACTAACCCAAACTGTTTATGCATTCGAGTTCCACGTTCAGGTGTTGGGTCAAACCAGTTGCACCTAAACAAGACAACATTCTTATGTGGAAAGCCCGGATATTCGAGTTGAATGACTTCTTCTAATATACCATAAAAATCACATTCAACTTCGCTTGCACCCGTGCTGCGTATGCAGACTCCACTATTAAATGTTGATTTGTCCTTCCCCCATTCACTTATGTGAAACTTGTACCCATTTGTGAAATAAACCGGCCATGTCTGAACTCGACGTGAGGGCCCACATGCAACATCCCACAAGATGTTATCGACAATATTGTTACCTGGGTCATCAACCTATGTAAAACATTTTCAATTTAGGACAATATATATGGAGACTTTTATAACTTAACATATTGCAATACATACTGACTAAAAGCACACGTACATAGTGTCGGAGTCAGGTTGAGAAATTGTTTTCAATGTGTATGTCCATCTCAGACATTGTTATCTCGGGTGCAGTTTCCCTGACCATGTCCACAAACATACTGTGGCCAATAACAGAAAAAATGAAAATATGTTAGTTTTGGTTGATGAGTAGTCCTGAATTTCAACATATTCAAAGTTGGAATGCCTTTTCATGAACGATGACTTACTTTAGATATGGCCTGATCTCAACACAGTTTAGAAGAACGTATATGGTTGCAAGTCTAAGTTCATCGTCCATGAGGAATCTATATCGGCATGCACCATATGGACGTCCCGGAAAGGTGAATATGGACTACAAGTCACCATTACATGGGACAGGACCACCATCATCATTTCTCGGTACTCGGTTCATCATGGAGGGAATATGGGATTCAAAGTAATGAGAGCAAAAGATGGAAGTCTCCTCTATAAGGTATGCTTCACATATCGATCCCTCAACATGAACAGTATTAGAAACCTTCATTTTTAGGTCATGCATGCACCGCTCAAATTTATACATCCATCGGTACTGAACAGGTCCTCCAACCCTTGCTTCAAATGGCAAGTGAACTGGGAGATGCTCCATGACATCAAAAAACCCTGGAGGAAAAATTCTCTCAAGCTTACAAATTATAATTGGAATATTGGCCTCCAACGCAAACAAGTGATTTTCATGCAGCTCTGGAGAGCACAAGTCTCTAAAGAATAGGCTTAACTCCGTTAATGGCTTCCAAATATTCTCGGGTAGTGCTTCGAGGGCAATGGGGAGAAGCCTTTGCATCATAACATGGCAATCATGACTCTTCATGCCATACATATTGCAACCAGCTGTATCAACACATCTCCCAAGATTCGAGGCATATCCATCAGGGAGTCGTAAAGATTTTACCCAAGCGATCACATCTTGCCTTTGGTTAACATCAAATGTGAACCTCGCCTTTGGTTTGAAGGAACGACCATCATTAAGTGGAACCATGTTTAACTCCGGCCGATTACAATAAATTTCCAGGTCCTTTTGTGCTTTCACATTATCTTTCGTTTTGTTCTTAACATCCATCACAGTATTCCATATATTCTCAAACACGTTCTTCTCAATATGCATAACATCAAGATTATGTCGTATTAAGTTCGTGGCCCAATATGGTAACTGCCAGAAAATGCTTCGCTTCGTCCAATTATGTGATTTCCCATAATCGCACGGGCGATGTTGTGGCCCATCGTTACCAACTGATGGAATCCATGAGATTCTTTCAAATATATCTTCACCTGATAAGCGCGGAGGAGGCAATGACTTCTCTGATTTCCCCTTCTTAAAGCAAGTACAATTCCTTCTATATGGGTGGTTCCGGGCAAGGAATTGCCGATGACAGTCGAAAAATGAAAATTTCCCGCCATACTTAAGTTGGAATGCCTTACTTTCGCCCATACAAATAGGGCAAGACAATCGCCCATGTGTCATCCACCCTGATAGCATGCCATAAGCCGGAAAGTCATTTATGGTCCACATTAATGCTGCTCGCAGAATAAAATTTTGTTTCAATGACACATCCCATGTTTCAACGCCATCAAACCACAGATGTCGTAGCTCGTCTATTAGAGGTTGTAGATAAACATCAATCTTATGATTTGGGCTACGTGGACCTGGAATCAGCAACGAAAGGAACATATAGGGTTTTTTCATGCACATCCAAGGGGGCAAATTATACGGAGTAACGATCACAGGCCAACAAGAGTATTGTTTCCCAGATGGTCCAAAAGGTGTAAATCCATCGGCACACAACCCCAATCTGACATTTCGTGCTTCCGAAGCAAACCATGGGTAGGTCTGATCAAAATGTTTCCAAGCTTCACCATCTGATGGATGTTTTATAACACCTGGGACCTGTGTTTGCTCCTTATGCCACCTCATCTGCTCAGCTGTTGACAATGACGCAAATAAGCGTTGCAGACGAGGGCTTAGTGGTAAATAATGCATGGTTTTTCTCGGTCGATCTTTAACACGACCTCCCTTTTTTGGCTTATATCTCTCAGCTCCACAATACTTACAAATACGCACACTACTGTCATCTTTCCAGAACAACATACAATCATTCACACAGACGTCAATCTTCTTGTGAGACATACCCAACTGTGAAACTAATTTCTTAGTTTCATACCAATTTGATGACATCTTACTATCTGTTGGTTGAGTCTCCTTCATCAGTTGGGCAATGCCATTAAAACATGCTTGTGACATGTGATACTCAGACTTAAGGTTGAGAAGACAGACAGCAGCAGATAACTCAGAACGATTTTCGCACCCATCCCATAAAGGAGTTGATGCTGAATTCAAAAGATTAAAATTTTTTTTTGCACTTTCATTCGGCTCTGCAACATTGGCTTCCGGAATTTGTGAGTAACTAGGGGCAACGGCATCTAATACCATCCTTTCATATGGATTCGTCGAACTCCCCTGGTCAAACTGATCAAACCCACCCACACCTGGATCAGTATCTGATGCTTCATTAAATGGCTCACCATGAGCGGTCCAATTCAAGTAAAAAGGCTTAAACCCCCATTTGTACAGATGAACTCTGACCTCATCAGACTGTTGAAACCGCAAATTCTTACATTTCCGACAAGGACAGCGAATGCATAACCCGCTCATAGTTTCAGGGTGAAAGACAGCAAATGGTATAAATTCTTTGACCCCGGACTCTCACTGTTGTGTGTAACCCGTTCGGCCATGCAAGAAACGGTTACTGTACATCCAACTACGGGTGGATTCCATTACAAACAAAATCTGTTCATAATCATAAACACCTCAATCTATTAAATGATATACGTAGTGAAGTTTAATATTGAGTTAATAAAAATAACAAAAGTTCATTAATGTTTACGTAAGTAACTTAAAAAATTGTTAGATAAACAAAGTTTATTCTCAATCTTATTGTTCTTATGATTAACGTACGGGAATTATTGTTCTTATTGTTCTTATTATTCTTATTGTTCTTAGTATTTAAATTCCATATTTTCTTCATTATATTTTATTACATATAGGCTTTACTAAGTAAAAAAGGTTATGAATAAAAAAAGTTAATGTTTAGGAACATTGTTAAAACTGTGCGTTAATACTTTATGGTTTAGGGTTTTAAGGTTAGAGTTTGAGGGTTTATGATTTGGAGTAAGAGTTTATAGTTAAGGTTAAGGTTAGAGTCTTGGGTTTATGGGGATTAGGGTTCAAATTTTTTATTTAGGGTTTATGGTAAAGTTAAAATTAGTGTTAAGATTAGGGTCTAAGTTTATGTCTATTAGAGTTTAGATTTAGGTATAAGGTTTATAGTGTTAAGTTTATGTCTATCAGTTGGGTTTGGTTACTTCTTTTGGAAGGTTGGTGACATTTTCGAATGAAAATATCTTTTCGATTGTCGATTTCGCTATTCCCCTACTTTCACTTTTCTTTTTTGTGAAATACATTTCCAGTCCCTATATTATTTTCGTTTATGATATTACCCTAAGTTTAATAAATTATAGTGTTTTTGTTAAATTCCTTGGTTATTTTTTTTAATGTTTTATTTTCTAAACTAAAATATTGGTCACCATGGTTTAATTATTTTTTTCAGTGAAATAAGACTTTTTTTTCTTAACTTTTCCAAAGTCAATTGTTAAACTCTTAATACCTAAAGTTTTTATTATTTCTCTATTGGTCTCCAAATTAATGTTGGTATTTCCTGCATTATTATTGTCATATTATTGCAACATGGTTTTATTATAAGAATAATAATTATTATTATTACACCATGACATAATCTAACCATTTACACTAAATCACTCCAACTAAACCATAACTATACCTATTACCATCAACTTATACTAATAATCATTCCATAAAATAATCTATACAACGCACAAAGAAATATCATATTCACTCTAATCCATCAGAAAAACTATCCACAGATAACAAATAATTAACATAAATTGCATATTCAAATACCAACAACTATGTTCAAACTTCAGTGACAACACATAAGTTTTATTATCAATATTAATAATTAAAAATAATTTCCCTTAAAAAATCCCGTTTTCAATTCGAAAGGAAGAAAAAATAGAAACTTGCCTCAAACGACTTCGAACGGAGAGGAAAAACAATGGGTACGTCTTCAGGCTCACAGATACAGGGAGGAACTGAAAATGGAGGGGAAAAAAACTTAATATCCTGGTAATATAAGAAATTTCCGAAAATGAAACAAAGAAACGTTAATCTACACGCGTATTTTAAACAAAATACGTTAAAAAGATTATTATTAGTTTCATTATTGTTATTATTATTATTATAATTATAACTATTATTATTATTAGTATTATTATAATTATTATTATTTGTATTATTTGGACGTAATATTATTATGAATATTATTTCAACTATCACTAACAAAATTTCATTATTATTATTTTCTAACTTACTTCTACTACTATCTACTATTATTAATTATTATTATTACTGTTATTATGTTTATATTATTGGGTACAAAAAATAATAATAAATATTAGTATTATTATTATTATTTTATTATTGTTAGTAACCCCAACACTAAATCACTCAAACTAAAATTAAGTCAACTAATTACGATCTAAAGAATATTGTAAAAAATAAATGAAATAAACAATCAGCGTTGGTAATTAAATTGAATCCTGATTACGTAATAATGTCCTCTAATTATGATTATATCTTTTGATCTTCCAACTTTAGGATCAGCCAAGTTGGTATTTTTATTATTGTCTTCCAATAAATACAAAAAGATAAAAACTTCAAGTTTTTTGTATTTTAAGAAATGCAAATTTTAGCGTGTTATAGTCAAGGGATGAATTCGATACGTTGGAATATTAATCTGAATGAACCGCCTTAGTCTTATGTCAAGTGTATTTTATTTACCGAATTGGTTACTAACAACTTGGAAACATTTCATTTTTTAAAAATATTTGAATTAATCATAGCTTAATTTTAAAGTCATAAAATTTTTTAACACAGTTTTTTCTATAAATATAATTTGTATGAAAAATTATTTGAACAAATGTGTCTTTTGGAATCGTACAAATACTTCATGTATTATAGTTTTGGTCCACAATACAAAAGAAGTCTTGGTTAAAACTTTAAAAGCCCTTATTAACCCAAAATTTATGTATTTCTTACTCCATAATTTTTTTTTTCGAATAACAAATCTTTGAAATGCTTTCAGATTTAGTAAATTGTTTTATCATATCATCATTCAAACTATCATTTTAATATTAACTTTCTCTGAATTTCTTCGTTTACATGTAAAAAATTATGGGTAAAAGTCAAAATAATATAAAAATACTTTTCTAATTCTTAATCTTTGTATGAAAACAAATTATTAAATTACCTACACATTGCTCCAGATATTTTCACATATTATGTGAAACACTTATACATATTCATTGAGAAAAACATCATATATATGTTATACCTAAGAAAAAATACAGTCAAGCATAACTGGGGTACAAGTCTCTAAAAATAAATCAATAAGCTTTGAACACACATTTACACTAGCTAGACGTCAACAAACATGACAAAGGAATCATATATAATCTAATAGATAAATCAGTTTGAATATTTTTAACTACCTCTTCATCCAAATATGATAAACCATTGCCATATAACCAGCGTTTTTACCCACTTGATGTTACGCATATCCCTTAGCTCTCTATACAAACATCTTCAATTTTATACATCCTTTTTCATTTGTTTAATTTGTAGTAAGCTTAACAGTTTGGCGCATACTTGTCAAGAGAACACGTAATTCACAAAAACATGCTTTAAGGTGTCATCTTCCTTCCCACATAAATCACATTTGTAAGCCAAAGATAGGCCACATGGCTTCATTCTCATATGGATCGACAATCCACCTTGCATTGATTTCTAAAAGTTCAACAATGTTTAGGGGAAACTAATGATTCCAAACATAGCTTACAACACCACTTGTCCTTCCATTCTCATAGAGTCATAAGCAATTGACAGCACCCTGGAGCTAACTTTTGCGAACTTATCTCTCCATTCAAGTGATAACTACTAACTTATTTAACCCGTAAAGTAATTTTTTTTCATGTGAATGGCACAAAGCAACCTTAAAATTAAAGCCTAATTCCAAACCTGGAGCTGCTTGACTCATAACCATTATTCTTTTTTAGGAATAGTCACTTAACTCCAAGTGATCAAAGGTTGATATTAAGAAGTTGTCTTTTCTCTCCTAGAAAAGTTTCTATATTTTATCTCCACTTTTTAATAATCTTATTTAGTAGAACAAAGACTGACATTAAGAAATTGTAAGACCATGAATGACATATTAGGATTAACTGCCATATTCCTATGTGAGAGGGAAACTTTGCTCTGCAAACATTTACTTTGCCAGTAATTTTATTTATCAAAGTATCATTGTCCTTCATCTTTCAAATTACTCAAACTGATGAGTACTCCCATATATCTAAAAAACATTGATTTTCTTGAAATTTCATTGTTATGAACATTCCTAACTTTGTCCCCCTATTCAGAACCTTTGAAGTAAATTTTAGTCTTTTCTTGACTTAATTTTAACACTATTAGGTTTGCAAATTAATTAACAGAAATTAATTGCACAAAACCATAACTATATTTGAACAATAGGCACAAACATAACAATTTCATAGGACATAAAATAAGGAAATGCATTTTTTTTCCAGTAGTCATGAAACTCTTTTTCCTTTTTCAGCAACATTTTGATTAAAAAAGAACTAACCTCCAACAACTTCAGAATCGGACGAATCAGGCAGGGGAACCCTTCAACGCAACAAATGGAGCTAAGATATGAAGAAATCGAGGGTGCAGGAACGATTAAAAAGCGAAAATTTCTTTGAAAACAAAAATGGACGCGTAACCGTATAAATAACCATATAAACGTTTGAATCCTCACCTGATCTGTCAAATCAAGGACCAAACGATGCGTTTCCCAGCTATAGATGCTCCGTCAATGGCAATAAAGACCTCAGCGGCGGACCTCGAAACACTTACGCGAAATGCTGAATGTTGCACAGTGAAATGGCTGGAGGAGGAAGACAGGTTTTAAAACGCCTTTTCCAACGGCCTAGCCGTTGGAAAAAAAATAAAATGATACGCACCGTTTAGTGTAGAATCTACCAACGGCTTAGCCGTTGGTAAACGAAGCCCAGACTGAAAGCCCAAAAAGTACAAAATTGGGCCACCAACAGCTGCACGTTGGAAAATCACCAACGATCAAGCCCATTGGTATTTACCAACGGCTATGGCCGTTGGAAAAAAGCCTCACTGCTATTTACATTATTACCAACGGCTAATGCGTTGGTAAGAAAGCCCAAAATTTAGGCCCATTTTGAAATCAAATTTCACCAACGCGTGCACGTTGGAATGTGTTACCAGCGGTTATAGACGTTGGTAATTATGCACGTTGGTAAAACCCCGTTTTTTAGTAGTGGATGCCAGGGAAGCAAATAGGAATAGAGTGTTTTAGGCACCGTAGTATATTTTGCCATTGCCTTTTGCACTCCCAAATTTTGCTTTATTTGCTCCCACTTTGTTCCGACATTCCAAATGGCTTCTCCAACATACAAAATAAATAGCTTCTCCAACATACAAAGTGAGAAAGTGATAAAAAAAAATGTGGTGTCTTTTAGTAAAAATTAGCAGTTAAAGTTGATAAAACGTCAACAAGTTTAACCAATAAAATATGCACTTATCACATTTTGTTTCACTTTTTTTTTCTTAGAATGTGTTTTCAGTCCTTGAACTATTGCTCTTCCTATTTTAGTTCTCAAGTTTCATTAGTTTGTCATTTTGGCCCTCAAACATAATAACTAGAGTTTTTCCATTTGCTCCATTAGTCTGCAAACTTTTCTTTTGTTGTTTTTTTTTAATTTATTATCTTCTTAAGCAAAACTTTGGTAACTGTGGTTTGTTTGTTTCTCAACATGGTTCATGCAAATCGGGCTACAACCATATTTTTTTCTTATATTTATTAAATCAATTGTTAAACCCTTAATACTTAAAGGGGTAAATTCCTCTAGATGTCCCTTAGCTTATATTCATATCCTAAAATAGTACCCTGGCTTAATGTTGTCCTATCAAAGTAATATACCTCATTATCTATGTCTCAATTAGATACTTTCCGTACATTTTATCATAAAAATAGACAGAAACACAGACATGCCCTATTGTTAGCCCAATCAGCAGTGAACGATGCCAACGTGGATCACATTTGTCATTGTCATCGATGATGTAGCATTAGTTAAAACTAAAATAATCTTAAAAATAACAGTTTACATCCTCTAACTTTTTCAATCATTAATTCTAAATTTGAACTTCTAAATCTACTATTTAAACTCTTAATCTCATCCAATGAATAAAAGACAACCTTTAAACCTTAAACTTTTCAATTACAATCAATTTAACAACTAAATCGAATGAACAACTCAACCACCAAGCAAGATTAGATGAATGACTAAATTAAATGAACAATGACGGAATTAGATGAATTAGAAACAACAATCGAATTAGATGAACAGAGTGAGAGAAGTGTGATCCATCTGCACAAAGCTACCAATACGTATTCAAAAAAAATAGAAGAAAATAGAGAAAACATGTCTTATTGTGTGTCTAATTTCCAAAACAAGAAAGATATTGGTGCATAATTCATTTTGCTCTAATCAGGCCTAATGGGCCAACTATTTCGCTGCTTTTAAAACCATCATCAATGGTGATGAGCTTAGCAAAGATGACGCCTTCTAGAATCATGATGACATCATGAAATTACTAGTATTTGAGATTTGACAATAACCACCACCGATACTTCACGTAAGAGGGGGCTTGCTTATCATTATTCAAATCTTGTTGTTCTCGGTCATGAAGGAATTGGTCCATGAAGAGATTTTGTTGTTGGATCTAGATCTATTTGTTTGAAGACATGGAGAAATCGGCAATAATGATCAATCAGGTGATGAGGTCTGCACTTTTGGTGGTGAGATTAGGCGGCATTGGGGTTGAAATTCTATTAAGGATTGAATGGATAGGGCTTGAATGTTGCTTGGTGGTTGGAAGGATCTTGGAGGCATAATGCCGAAGCAACCATCTCTTTGCCCAGCCTAAATCATTCCTTTTTCTGGTATTGATTTATGGGTAAAAGAATTAGATGAAATTTGTAAGAAGAATGGATAGGATTAGGTGTGTAAACATTATTTTTAGAAATTTAAAATGTAAAATTATTGGTTGGAAAAGTTTGAGGACTAAAATTATCATTTTAAATTTATTTTATTGTTGAGTAATGTCACATTAGTAATTTCTTTCTAATTTAACAATCTAATGGATAAAAAGTGCCTAATTGGGATGTGCATAATTAGGTAGAGTACTTTAATAGAAGAACATTAAGATAAAGCATCATTTTAAGACATTAAAATAAACTAAGGGACCCAATGTGGAATTTACCCATACCTAAAGTCTTTTCATTTCCTTTTTGGTCCCAAACTCTGTTATTTTTCTTTAGTATTGTTTTCTAAAACAAAAACTTTAATGATTATGATTTGCCTACTTTTGGCTTTGGTTCAGTTGATTCGACTTTTTAGCCAAATTTTTTCTTCTCTTCTTTTTACCTTTATTAAGTTAATAATTAAACCATTAATACGTGAAAATTTTCCATTTTCTCTCTTGATCTGAAGATTTTTTCTACCCTACTTTTTAAGTCAATCATTGCCATTTTTTTTAAGTTAATAATTGCTATTTTTTTTAAGTCAATCATTACCCTACTTTTTTTCACTAAATTTTCATTTTTTACCTTATTTTATTAACTTTTTCATATTATTTCTATCTTCTAAAATAAAGTTGCATTATCTCCATATTACTTCAGAACTATAGTAACTCCGATTTAGCAAGGGTGAACAGTGACTAGCCCATTCCAAAATGCGCCAGAACAAAATGAAATCTCTGAAAGAGAAATTGCCAAAATTTCCTACTTTATCTTTTTGGTCCTCACACTTTTCTTCCAGACATATATCCCATGATTTGTAGTATTTGAGTCCCTAAAATATTTTTTTTATCTTTCTAGGCCTCAAACTTTTCTCATTTATGAATGGGTGCTTGAATGACAGCAACATGCAGGTAATCAACCTAGTTCTGTATGCAAAACTTACTAAAATACATAAATAAATACGTCACTGATTTTAAGCTAAAAAAATAAATTGGTCACCAATTTTTTACAAGTAAATCACCCATTAACATTACAACTTTGAACAAGTAAGTCACCATTGTAAAAAAAAAAAAATTGCAGGAAAGGCCTTTTGATCCTAAAAACTTTTTACATTTTTCAATACACTAGTCCTAAAATTTTTCCATTCATTAACCTAGTCCTAAAATCCACCAATCATTTATCACATTCATCCTAAATGCTACTGGTGTTATCCCAACACACTAGAAAACTGATATTGCAGTTTAATCTCTTGAGATCGATAGAGGAGACTGGGGTGTAGCGCGGCTTCAAGTGTGATGACGACGGAGTCGGATGGACTCTCGGGTGGGTTACGACTTTGGCAGCAACTTATGTAAAGTCGTTGACTAATAACAGTTGTTATAATAAAGTCATGCTCTTAAAATACAACAAACACGGATCTAGAAATTCAAGGTTGGGTGTGTGGGATAGATATTGGATGATGATAAAGAACAAGGATATACTCAACATTTTTATGAAATTGGGGCTAAAAAGAATTTTTCTATAAACTTTGGTCTTTATAATAGTTTAACCAATTTAGAGGGCAAAGTGTATTTTTCCTTAAAATTGACGTATTAAAACCAAACTTCTACCATTATCAACAGTAACAAATAGCAGTAACAATAATAATATTGAAATGATCGATTTGTTGCTGTTGAGCTATTCATCAATGATCTCTGAAAATTGAAAATGGGATAGATGACAAAAAAAGCGCACACATACGATAGAGTAAAACAGTGCAGTCTTGATCGCTTTACTTTGTAGGCTTCTACTACCAATTTACCTTGTGATTTGTGGAACTGTGAGAGCCACGTAATATTTATGTACGCAGAAATTTCACGCGTAAAAAGTACATTCTAAAATTAATTATAGTATAAATTATAATATTAAAATTTAGAATAGAGATTTTTCAGGATTAACTCTCTAGTGTGTTTCTCACGTGCATAATTCTCTAATTAACGTTTTGAGCTTTTTGTGGAAATACACAACTTCTTCATGAACACGGACTCCGGATTTTGTATTGCACAAACACAAAATGAGATCCCTGCTACTTCTTTCGGTTTGAGATTTTCTATTGTACTCTTTGAACTTAGGGGTTTCGGACAATGCCCGCTACTTTTTTAACACTTTCCTTAGAGTTTGACTTGATGTAGCACAGAAACGAATTCTTCATGTTCCTCGCCGCTTCCGCCAGATCTGGATTTAACCTTGGTGGAGCGCTGTCCCGCATTCTTCATGTTTCTCGTCGTTTCCGCCGAATCTGAATTTGAACTTAATGAAGCACTGTCCCGCGTTCTTTGCGTTTCTCGCCGCGTTTCTCAAATTTGGCATTGAAATTGGGATTTGGTCTTCTTTGGACTTGATTTCTCCTTTCTTCGGACGTTTATGCTTAATCGGCTTAAAGAGCTGGAGAAAACTTCTTGTAAAGAGATTTTTCTTCCTCTCTAATATTTTTGCTTCTCCAATTCTTCTTTCTTTTTCTCTTTTTCTCCTTTCTCCCTTGGCCTTGGGGGCCTATTTATGGGTGTATAAAAGAGGTTGTTTGGTTCAAAAAAACCACATGTGACAATTATTATGTATTTCTTTCTTATATTTATCTTAAGAAAAAATAAATATGATAATTATCTCTCATTAATTATCCAATTTATTTAATTTAAAAGGATAATTAATGGAACATTCTAGAATGTTCTAGAATATTTGAGCTAAATCATGGGCTTTAATCATTTTGGATTTTGTGGTCCAATTTGCCAAAAGTAGACTTTGGCTAACATACCATAATGAGTTTTTATTCGGGGCCTCCGGTTGCGTTTTTTTGGGCTCTAAACATTGGATTTCTTATACTTTTAGTTTTCGATGAACTTTTGAATTTTGAACATCAATTTTGAAATGGGCTAGACAATTTAAATTGGATTTAATATATATTTAACTCAATTAAATTTTGATGTCTACAATTTATTTGCTAATAACGGTCTTGCATCACTTTTTTTTTTCCTCGGGTGAAATACACAATAATCCTAAAATTCCACACATTTTCCATCTCAGTTCTAAAAATATATACTGCCTCTATCTCGCAAAACTTGTCCTGTTTATTATTTACAGTAATTAATTCATAATTTTCTTTCTTTCAAAATTTCTTATAAAAATATAATCTTTTTATATAAAAAATAGTACCATAAAGACTTTAGTTTATACATATATTTTTTAAAAAAATTTTATAATAAAAATTAATGTGAATATATTTAAGTCAAACTTCAATAAAAAAAAAAAGTAAAAAGGTCAACCTTTATGAAACAAATGAAGTATTTTTTTGTCCCTAGTTAAATAGTTACTCAATTGAGTGGCAAAGAGACACCCAAAGGGTGAGGTTGAAGGTTCAACTCCCACTTCACTCACTTTTTTCATATAATGTCATTTAAATTGGTTCAGTCGTTTTTTGCATTTTGAACAAGTTGGCATTCTCCTAGACCCCGTAGATATACTACCCCTTAACCATGTATACTTGTGGAATACTTTTGCCTTAAAATATATATATTTTAAATAAGTTTTAAAATTTTACAACTATGTAAGTAGTTCTTAAATTTACTAGAAGACAATTATCAAAATAGAAAGAAATTTTATAGATATGATAAATAAATAATATAAATGGCTCATTAATTATAAAAAAATATTGCATAATGTAAATATACAGGAAAAGGTCATCTTAGAACTTAAACAAGTTAATGTCAAACAGGTACATTAAACAGGTTAATGTCAAACAGTTACCATCATTTGTCTTTTTATTATTGGTCAACCACATAACTAAAAGTTTTAAGATAAATTGTTTATATGGTTGCAAAGTTATAATTTATCTGAAAAGATGGAAAATGTTAAGACTAAAATAGAAAAAGTAAGAAACTCTATCACTTATTATATACTTCCTCAAAAATTTTTTATTTTTTAAGAATTCTGTTAAATGTATTAAAAACTATATATAAAACTTTTATTAGATTTTGATATTAATACAAAATTGAACGTAGAAAAATTAACTAATCTCACTCATTTGCTTTATGGAATTGGATTAAGAAGAAAACAGAATACATCTAGAATAGATAACTTATAAATAACTGGAACAAAATTCATATAGAGAATAACTAAATAGTCAAAACAAAGAATAGATGATCTTATCAAATAGTAGATCATTCAACATAAAATCTAATATAATAAAAGGGTAAAAAAAATTCGACATTATTATCCAAACCATTATTTGAAAACGCTTCATCATTGATATCTATTGTTTTTCATTCTTTGGCCTCCATTTGACCTAATAACACAAAAAATAGATACCAAATTTGTCTGTCATAGAGTGTCAAAAAAACCAGACGATACTCCTGTAAATAATGATAAATGAGTTTTGTGAAGGAGAAAGAGGAAGAAAAAATATTGAAATGAAAGATGGGGGTGATTGATTGTATGTAATAAAAACAGTAAATCAACTAGCCAAGCTTGAATTAGAATCCAAACCCTAGAATAGGGGTGAAAGTTTTAGGTTTTTAGGTTGGGTTCAGGCCAAAACCCGAAATAAATGCACCCTTTCATAATCCGAAAATCCCAACCCGAACTGACCCAAAATGGATAAAGAATCTAACCAACCCTAACCCAAAGTATGAGTTTAAGGTCGGATTTACCCGATACTTTACTACCTCTACTAGTAGCCATTTCCTCCATCGAGAAGGCCAGAAGATGACAACGTGATGAACAACGCAATGGACAACATGAAGGGTAATGAATGGACAATGTGAAGGGCAACAAATGGACGACACAAAAGGTAAAAGACGATGGCACGAAGGGTGGCAGATGACTGCATGAGGGCAACGACCAAGGCAAGATGATGGCGGATGATGTGTGAGTGCTCAGACGGCATGATGGGGAGGCGGCAGGAGGGCGGCATGATGGGAAGGAAAGGTGAGTTAGACTGAGGGTGACGATGAGGTGAGTGAAAGTGAGGGAAGCAGCAGATTGTGAGAGAATGAGGGTTGAATGATGGCTAGGTTATAAATAGTTAGGTTGAAGGTGGGCTTGGGCTAGAAATGGGTTAAGAAATAATTAGGTTAAGGGTGGGTTGGGAATAGGGATAGCAAGTGTGAGCTGGCCTTAATATTCGGGTTGGTTTCAGGTGGACTTGGGTTTAACTCAAGCCAACCCGATTTTTTACTTTTTGAAACGGGTTGGTTTTGGGTTGACCCGAATGACACTTATTCATCTCTTCAACCCAACCTTAACCCACAAAATAGGATCAGGTTTCAGGTCGAGTTTTAGGTTATGACCAAATGCTTTCACCCTTACTTGAGAATGAGTAGCTAGGGTTTACACAACCATATTATATTTTGCTTAAGGAAGGTTACTGCTTCACTCCAAGGGTGTTTTGGGTAAACAATAAGCATTTCAATTAATTAGTAAAATTGTATGAGTCAAACAAAGTTGTTAAAATTATCTAAGTCAAATCAAGCTATTAATGCAGTTTAACTTATGCCATGACAAAATGCAATCCAAGGGCTTTCATTGCAGATATTTGTCTGAAAAGTATTCCTTTATAATAATTCTAAATAATTTTACCAGTGAATATATAAAGGTTCAAGCTCTTGCATTCAACTCATTCGATTCTCTGGCCATGACAGGCCAAGAGGGTTCTTCTGAGAGCCCAGTTTCTCTCAAACAAGAAACAGGTCGATCAAAATGAGTCAAATCTTACGACTCAACCACATGAAGGCGAAGAATTCATAGAATCTACCACCATGCCATATATCTACCCCGCCACCTGTTGGGACAGGAGAAGGACCCAACAGGCCAAGATGAAGAAGGAGAAGGGCCAAAACCAGTGACACCCGGTACCTCCGGTGGCGGTCACGGGCCAAGGCAAATGGGAAGAATGGAACTCGATGCTCCCAGTTTCAACCGGTGACCTGCCCCTTGTACCTGGACATAATCGGTCTGACCCTTTGGCGACGATACTGGCATCTGACCGCAGCCAGGAGAGCCAGGACGGTGGTGAGGTTGAAGCACGAAGTGAACCATTGTTGGTAGGCTTTGTTGTTTTGTTGCCCACCCGAATCTAGCCCTTCTCCGAATTCGTGGCCTATTGGTTGGGTCCTTCCGATCCTGTCCCAGCAGCAGGCAGTGATCCGAAATCTACAATTTCGCCCCCTCCACGTGGTTGAGTCGCAGAGTTTGGCTCATTTTGATCGATCTAGTTCTGTTCTGGACGAACTATACTCTCGGAACAACACTCTTGGCCTGTCGTGGCAAGAAAACGAATAGTTTAAATGGTGCTGAGTACGAATCTTTATAATTCCCAGCAAGGGATTGCTAAATGATGGCTCAAGGATGTTTAATATACCTTCACTCTTTTTGCTTTCTGTATCTACCAGTTCCTAGGCACAATAATTGTAGTTGCTTTTTTCAGGAAGATTCTAAAATACCCAAGGGGTACGGTGCCCCCCAATCACAACCGTCCATTCCTCCGATTAATATTTGGTCAAAATTACCACCATAACTATATTTTTTCATTTTTAATCATTTTAGTCCCAAACGTTTATTTCTTTCTTATTCAGCTATTAGATTAGGATCTGAGAAGAGAAAAGGCACAGCACCCTGGTAGAACCAGTTAATCGGTTACATATGTCGTCTCTTCTTCCCTCAACTGCTGATTTCCGTCGCGAACCATCCTCATAACCGATTTGCCAATTCGCACGAAACTCTCTGGCCTCTCTCCCTTAATCTCCAACAGCTCCTTCCCTCCGCCAACTTCACACTCCTCTTTCGGCCGTAGATCTCTCTCTCTCGGGGGGAGGAGACGGGCTCCTTCCCCTCTTCGCCCAAATCTCTCATTCCCTCTTATCAGTCCCCCTCTGAAGTTGACTTCCCTCTTCCCTCCTCTCCGTTTCTCAGTCCCGATGAACGAGCAAAAGTCCGATGGTCCACTGATGGTCTCTGACTTGTCTCCCAACATCCGATGGCCGACAGACGGTGAGCGGCTGGAATCGATCTCGTGATGGTGAATGGCTGGAATCGATCTCGCGAATAGCTAGCGATGCTGGAATCGATCTTGCGAACAATTGGGGAGGGGAGCAACAGCGCATAATTCTCGAAGCATCGCGAGAAACCAGAGCATCACCAAGAAACCAGAGCGTCGCGAATCGGTGTAGCTGACGAAGCAACTGACTATTTCGAGCAGAGGTTTCGAAGAAGTAACCGACGATTTCGATGCGTAATTGGAGATGCTACGCTTCCCAGCCGCCGTTCTCCGTTCATCGGAAGCAAGCTCCGGCCTTTATTTTCAACTGTGATTCGGTCTCCAATCCTCTCCCTCGAGGGGCTTCTTCTTTTCATTTTTTTTTTTTACCCACTCTTGATATAATTAATTTACTCACCTTTTGTGTCTCTGCCGCCGCCATTGGTGATACTAAGGAGGAAGACTTGGCTGCGGCTGTGGCGATTCCAGATTTCCATCATCGCTTTCTCCTTGATCGTCATGAACAATTCTTCCATTTTCCACATGCTGCTCTTGGACGGAAGCCCGCAATTCAAAGCTACAGTGTGCCGCAAATTCACTTGGGTCCTGACAGTACAGCCAAGGTAGGATGCACCATAAATTAGCAAGAATCCCATGGATGGCCGACGGACATTAGCAAGAATCCTATGGACATTTCAGCTATGGCTACAGTACCAGTAGTTGGTACACTTGAGGTTCACGATAATGCTTATCTAAGTGGTTTTCATCATTGTTTTTCACAACAATATAATCTTTCTGGTATGGTACTTTTCTGGATACATTTTTTTTTTTAAAGTTGATATTGCTCATTGTTGTTGTTAGTCTTTATTCCACAACTATTTGAGATTTTGTTATTCTATGTTGGAATATTGAACCTATGCAATTGATGCTGTGGGGAATTGGGCTCCTACTCATTGTTTTGGTATTTGGCAGTAGGTGGGTGGTTTATTGAATTTGGACCTCTCGTTTCAGCTCGTTACACGGGTGTGTGGCTTACGTGCTAGGGTTCGATTTGTTCGCGTTGCTGCAGGCTGATTTTGATACTTGGAATTATGAAATTGTTATGATATTCTGTCGTGTATGACTATGATGTTCTTTATAATTTTCACGTTTGAGAGAGAGAGATGTGAGTTCAGCGTCAAAGGGGTGTAATCAATTGAATCTACCAGTTTTCGGCTTTGTTGTAGTTGTTCATATCTGTTCTGATGTGCCTATGTTAATATGTTTGTTAATACTTCGTCTTTTAGTTGTTTCTGGCTTTAACTTAGTGTGATGGGGCCTGAATTTTATTTCGTTGGTATTTGCTAGTTATTGGGGGTCTAACTTAGTGGGGTGCTGTTTGTAAAATGAGAATTATTTGTTTGGCATTTGTCTTTTGCTTCATTGCATATTAGATCAATTTTCCCTGCAATTCAGTCTTCTCTGTTTCCTCGGAACAATCTCAGCTATGCCTATATACATATCCTAACCCTTCTTTAGACTTAAGATCCAAGTTGTAGACTGTCAATGCAGTGGTGAGTCTTGTAACAAATTGCTATGGATACTGAATCAGAAGAAAATTTAGGTTTTGTAGATGATGGAAAAATTGTTGAAACTAGCCATTTCGTTGTGTTGATCTCAATTGTGCTGCTGAACCTCTAGTATCATGAGGATTTCTTTCTTTCTTTCTTCTTCTTCTTCTTTTTTTTTTTTTTTCAAAAAGTAAGATTTGTTTGAGAGCAAGGAGTTCTATTAGTGGTGGTGTGCAACTCAGGTTGCTTGCTGGGTGTGAAATTGACTTCTTTGACGACAAAGTGCTCTATAATACTGATTGTTTGACAGGAATGTGCAGTCACTCATTTCCATACATGGTCATGTCTGCAAAAAAAAAAATACTTAATATAATTATATACATTATTCATATCATTAGTTAATAATTATACTTTTTAGGCCTAAAAAGAAATGATTTATTGGTTTCAATATATTTAATTATATATGTGATGATTACATTTAATAAATTGAATGTCATTAAGTATAATTCTATTAATTAACTATACTTTTTACTGAATACATATTTCTACTTTATTATATTATTATTATTATTGTTGTTGTTGTTGTTGTTGTTGTTACTGTAAAAAATAATACTACGAACAAATTAAATGAATTATGTATTCCAATTTTTTGACAAGTAATTAACTAGTAACAATGAACAATTTGTTATTTCATTTTGGAAAAAAAAATAAGTACATATTTTAAGCAAAAACCCCTAATACCAATTCCTAATCAACAACCATAAACCCCAAACCTTAATCCTAAACCGTAATATTAAACCATAATCCTTAACCCCAAACTTTAATCATAATCCTTAACTTAACCCTAATCCTTAATCTCTAATCCTAAACCTTAAACCTTAAATCCAAAAATAATAATAGTTTGATCTTATTAATGGTTACTAATTTTCATGTCTGGAAGTATGTAGCTCATACTTGTTATCGACTTGAATGTTAAATGTCCAGGTTATGCCTTGGTGGATGGGCAGAACATGGTGAAAAAACTGGTGGTTTCTATGCTTGTAACCGTTATGAAAGAGCAAAGCAAGAAGGAGTTTTACGAATTGAAATCTTGTTCATTTATGAATGATCCTGGTGGTTTGAGACTCATGCAATTTATTTTGCTGCTTGTAGCATGATGAGACAGAGAGAAGGAGAGAGATGGCAAAGAATTCATTGGAGAGATATACTCATTATTATGAACGCTGGGCAAGCAATCAATCAGTACGTAGAAGTTGTAGTTCAATGTAGTTTGCTTCTATTGTCTTTTTTTGTTCTTTTCTTATCCTGTACGATTTCATTATTTTAGCTTTATAAGTAAATCTGGTTGCTGGAAATATCATTCTTTTAGTATCTCCTTGATCATAATTTGCTTGTGATGGTCAATGACTGCCCTGGGTAGATTGGGTGGGGTTCAGGAAGTTCTGAACTTCCCCCCTGCAACCATGCCAGAGGGTTCAGTTTAGATAGTTGATTTGTTGATGTTAAATTCTTTCTAGCTTGTGATATTGTGATCTGAATTATAGTGAATGGATGCCTAAAAAACTTTAGATTCTACCATTGTCAAGCTACATTACAATGTGAAATTTCTGTCATGGGGGATTTATTTTTTCTTTCTTTCGGTTTTTTTAGGGGGGGCTTTGTTGTGTGAAGCATGCTTTGATTTTTTTTTTAAAAAAAACAGAGAGAGAGAGAGAGAGAGACAAAAAAAAAAGTCTTGAGAAGCTAGAACTAACAAATCAAACACCTAGGCCAATTATTCTTTATGAATGCATCAACAGCAATCCCAGCCACTTTTTTGCAGCATCTTCTGTTTATTGGCATTGATACTGAACTTTGGTCTCTTTTATATAATTCGTCCGTGCCTCAGAATTTTCTTTGCCCCTGTTGGATTAATAAAATATTGAATTTCCTCTCATTTTTTTATATGGATTACAAATATGTTAACTTAATTGGTTTGGGTTGTCTCATTTGCAGTCTAGACAAAAGGCTCTTTCAGATTTGCATCAGATGGAGACTGTACAGGTAGTGTTTTTTATGATATCTCACTTCCTCTCCCCCAGTTACTTATTGTTGAAGTAATTAGTCCATCCCAAAGTTGGTCTGGCTAATCGAGCCAGAATGGCTTATTTCTTCAGATTGTAGTGTTAATATTCTGATTTGTTGGAAATATAAGCAGCATTTGGGTTTAACATAAAAAGAATATAAGCAGCATTTGGGTTTTCTTCATTGCTATCTGCATCTAATAGTTGAAGCAGACAACCTGTACTAACTGGCAGTTGGTGGAGTGGCCTTAATATGAAGCACAGACAAATCCTTAAACTTAAAATCCCCTCACCACATGAAAAACGATACATGGGGAGTTACTAACCTTGTGCTTTGATACAACTCAAATGTCCAACCCTACTACCAGCTAACAATTGGTGGAGAAGCCTCACAACAACATAAGGCCCCAAGAAACACTTAATGTAGCAATGTTGGACGTGGTTTAAAATGTTAGATAAGTTGAGATTAGTTAGAGTAACTTATACAACTGAATATATGGAAGTGATTGGTGGAGAGTAATAGGTTGATTGAGGTGTTTCTCGATGGTAGCAATTTACAAATTTGAAGATTTGGTTGCTGTTTCATGTGTTTTTCTAGCATAAATAGGTTATGGTACTCGTATAATCAATAAGAAAAATTCATGAAGTCCTTAACTATCATTGCTCTCTTCTCTCCGGTTAGTTAGTTAGTTAGTTTTTTTTTTTGGTCTAATATTTAGCTCACAGTAATTTTAGGGTGCGATTGGACTGAGATGATTGTTACATAGCTTCTTAATAACCTTGGTCATGGTGGTTTATTCCCTTTTTGTTTTGCACTCAAAGTTGACAGCATTCTTTTCTCCCCCTGATTTTGCCAGCTTGAGAAGCTAAGTGATTCACAGTGTACACCTGAAACTCAGCTGAAGTTCATAACAGAAGCGTGGCTTCAGGTAAATTAGGATTTCAGTGTTTCCTAATGTCCAGTGTTTTTTATCTTATTTTTCCTGTTTGTGCAAGGTTCAGTGTTAATTTGATCCAATGATTTTGAGTTTCAGATAGTTGAATGTAGACGAGTGTTGAAGTGGACCTATGCCTATGGGTATTATCTGCCAGAGGATGAGCATGCTAAGAGACAGTTCTTCGAGTATTTACAAGGTAAATATGATAAGTTCTCAAAGATATAAAAAGGAGGAAATGGACATGATTGGTATGAACATCCTTTGCACTCGTAATATAACTTCTCTTCAGTTTGCTTGTTATGAAATTTATGATAATTTGTGTGCTTTGTATCTTTAGCTGTAAATTAGTATGAAGATGGCTATTTATTCTGAACAATATGACTTTGAGGTGCTGAAATACTGGTGTTTGCAAAGAAGATTGATGCTCCATCTTGTGGTGCAAATTCTGCAACAAGCTCTCTGCTGCCACCAAGCTGCTAGACAGCAGCAGGGTATGAATTTGGAGCACAATTAATCAAGGGTAGCAAAATGAGGTTTAAGGCTTCAAATCATTGTAAGTGAAACCTCATACATTCCTTGTATATTGATGCAAAATATTGGGTAAAGTTTATATGGATGATGTATCTGAAGTTGCATTGCTTCATTGCTAGAAGATATGTTGTTGTGACTGGTTCAGTTGATCATTGCACTTGGAAAATGTATCATAATTTGTGTGTTGTGCTTCTGAATGTGCCAACTCATATGGTGATAGGCCTATGTCTCTAATTTATCCACAATTTCATGGATTTGGATTTGGAATTGTTGTTGATTTTTTATAGGTTTTTTACTGATGTGTATTTTGTCTAAAATTTCTACCAGGAATCCTATCTATGTGGCTTGTTTCAAAATTCATGATAAATTGTATGATATGTATCTACTAATGAAATTCTGTATAATGGTAGTTACGTGTGTCGAATGTGTCTTTAATTTCACAGAATACAAATTAGATGTTTCTATGATTTTATATAATTGTTTCAGTGGATACTAGTTTCTATGGATATTGGTTCTGTAAGTTTGCCAGAGGCTTGATTCAGAGATTTATGATAATTTGTGTGGTCTGTAACTTTGGTTGAAAATTAGTATTGAAATAGCTATATGTGTTTAGCTTGTCAATGATTTTACGGATATTGTTTTGCATAATCCTATGATTTTTTATATTTATTTTTATGAAGCTTAGCTTGCTTGAAAACTGTACATGTTGCCAAGACATAGCTATTATCCTGCTTTTTGAAAAAGAACAAACTACTTGTTCCTGCTGGGTGTTGTGATTTTTTAGATGTTTTTAGCCAAGGGCTATATAAATTGTTGTATGTGTGTTTTCTTTTTCTGATCTTAGAAGTTGCACGTAGTTTTGTTACTAGTAAAAGACACCATGACAAATTGAAAATGGTCAATATTTTTGCAGGTTGAAGTTCAGGTTGGTGCCTATTTTCGTTCAGTTAGCTGGGATACGGCTTCGTTTTGGTTATGATTTTGTTACCTTTTTCTATTTGTATTTGGCTACTTAGATGGTTGCTGTATTTGATGGTTTTCATTTTCTTTTGCCACCCTTTATTTTATGATAGATTTGTATTTGATGGTTGGCTTTGAATTTTATAGACAATGATTTTTCAATTTTTTAGAATTAAATTGAGTGAAATTTACTTATTTTTAGTTCTTTAAAAGGAAAGGTATAGCTCATGAAGAGTATATTCTATTTTCTTAATAAATTTATTGATTTTTCATTATCACGGATGAAAATATAATAGTAACATATCCATCATGGATAGAAATGGAAATCATGAAAATACTTTGCCGAGGTTTAGAAATATAAGCCTTTCCTTGTATTTTTTTCTATACTATTTGGGAAATTTTCTAAAATCTTAATTCACGTTTTAATTTACCAATCTTTTAGTAATTTGGCTTTTATAGTTATTTTGTATATTTACTTGATAGAAAAAGAAATAATCCAAATTGCCCAGTAACTATTAAAAACTACCAATAGATTGCAATTATTTAAGTATTTTTTTTGTACTAAAAATTCTCAAAGTATTTTTCTGGTTCTGGTTTTTTAATTTTTTGAGCTTAGATTTAGGTTTTGTACTTGTATTTAGCTACCTATATAATTTTTTTACTTTGCAGAAAAAATAATTTAAATTGTTTAATAATTATGTAAATACTACCAACAGACTAAAATTACTTAAGTATATTTTTCTAGTAAAATTTCCCAATGTACTAATGTTTTGGATCCTCTAAGTAAAACTTCTCAAATATGTCTGTTAAAAAAATATTATGTCTGAAAAGTTTTTATGTTCGCAGAATAGGCACTGACAGCATTTGTAATTTGTATTTTTATTTCATTTTTGTTTATTTTTTGTTTTAACCATGAATTAATTTAATAAAATTGATAATATAGAGGATTATAATTTTAGGCTAGTTATCTAATTATTTAAATAGTTTAATTTACTTAATCTTTTTAAGAAGTGAAAAGTTAATTAAATTAAGCCACTAAAATGCTTAAAAAATCAGAAAGTTAATTGTGCTTGCTGGGACTTGGCAAAGCTCTTATGTAGATTTATTAAGGTGCTAAATTGCTTAATAAATACATTGCCAAAAAAAAAAAATATAAGCAAATGTCTAATTTTTTTAATATTTTTTTAAAAAATTTATTGGTTTTTCATTTTCAAGAGAAATATGTGGATTAGCATGGTAACCCTAAATCCTAAATCCTAAAACCCTAACCCTTAACCCTAACTCTAAAAGTGTAACTCCAAATGATAAACCTAAACCTTAAATCCTAACCCTAAACCGTAACCCTCGCCCTAATCCCTAATCTTTATACCTACTAATCCATAAATCCTAACCCTAATTCGTAACCTTAATCCCTATTTCTAGACCCTAACACTTAACACTAATATCTAACCTAACAATAATTCATAACCCTAACCATAAATCCTATACCCTGAACATAAAACTAACCCTAATCCATAAGTCTAAACCCTAATTCTAATCTCTAATTCTTAAAACTAATCCTAATCCTAATCCTAATCTCTAGCCCAAATCTTACTATACATTTCAGCCCCTAACCCTATTTAACATTAACCCTAAACCTTGATCCTTAACGTTATTCCCTAAACCTTAATCCTTAACCCTATTCCCTAAACCTTAACCTAACCATTCCCTAATCCTTAACCTTAAACCCTATTCCCTAATCCTAAACCGTAACATTAAATATTTAACCCTAAACGTAATCCTCATCCTAAATCCTTAATCCTTAACCCTAATCCTAAACCCTAACCATAACCCTATTCCCCTTAACCCTAACCCGAGCCCTGTTCCCTAAACCTTAACCTTAACCTTAATCCAAATCCCTAACCCTAAACTCTAATCCTAATCTCTAATCCCTGACTTTAATTCCTAATCAATAACCCTAAACCCTAAAAATTCTAAGCCCTAATCCTTAAGCCTAAAACCTTAACCTTAAACCCTATTCCTTAAACCTTAACCTAACCTTAATCCCTAATCCCAAAACATTAAACCATAATCCATAATCCTAAACCCTAAAATTAAATCTCTAACCCTAAACATAATCTTAATTCTAACCCATTAATTCGAAACCCTAACCATAACCTTAACATTAAATCTCATTCCCTAAACGTAATCCTAATCCTAATCTTTTAATCCTAAACCCTAACCCTAAACCTAAAACCCAAAAATCTAAACCCTAAGAGGAAAAATCCCAAACCAAAAATCCTAATCCTAATCCTAATCCTAAACCATAACCCTAAACCTTAATCCTTAACCCTAACCATAACTTTATTCCTTAAATCCATAATCCCTACTTTATTTAAACAAATATTTTTCATTTTCCAAACCATGGATCCTGCCGGATCATTTGGACATGGAATTTATTTTAAGTTTTTGTTTATTTAATTAATAATTAATTTTAATCATAATTTTATTAGATTTTATTATTTTTTTTATATTTGTCTTAAAATTTTATTTTTGGAATTATTTAATTATGCTTGTTTAATAATTTTAAATAAAAAGGGAATAAAAGGTTAATTTTTGTTATTTTAAATAAATAAATAAGAATGATATGTGATCTAAAATAATAAAGGATGGGGGCTTTGTTGTAAAAAAATAAAATGAATTCTTGATTACCCCTAAAAATAAGGTTAATTGTTGATATAAAAAAACTTTTTTATTTATTTTTATTTGTTTGTTATTATATATTTTTTTATGGTTAAAAGTGAAATAAGTATAACCATCTACATAAAAAAAGTTAAAATTGGATAAAGTAAATAAAGGAAAATCAAAGGACAATAAATAAATAAATATAAAGTGGAGCTTTTGGCCATCCACTTAAAAATAAAATTGCATGAATTAAATAATTACAGAAAATTAAATAAAGAAAGAAAAAGTGGGGCATTTTGGCCATAAACTCAAAAAGTGCATGAATTAAATAATACATGAAATAAATACATAAAGATAAACACATAAAGTAAATAAAGGAAAATTAAAGGACAATCAATAAATAAATAGAGTGGGGCTTTTTGGCCATCCACTTAAATAAATAAATAGGAGGTGTAACCTTCCATGAATTATAATAATAATAATAACAATAATAATAATAATAATAATAATAAAAGTTAGTTGTTAGTAATTAGTTGTTAATAATAATAACAATAATAATAATAAAAGTTAGTAAAGTTAGTAAAGTTAGTTGTTAATTATAATAATAATAATAATAATAATAATAATAATAATAAATGTTAGTAAAGTTAGTGAAGTTAATTGTGCAAAAATTAAAAGGTTAGTGACTTATAATAATAACAATAATAACAATAATAATAATAAAAGTTAGTGATTATCTACACAATAATAACAATAATAATAATAAAAGTTAGTGACTTATAATAATAACAATAATAATTATAATAAAACTTGGTTTTAAAAGGTTAGTGACTTATAATAATAACAATAATAACAATAATAATAATAATAATTTAGTCAAATTTTTCCAAAACTTCTCAATTTTGTCATTTTTACCCCAAACTTTTCAATTTTGTCATTTTTATGGAGTTTTCTTTTTTTATTTCAAACATGCATATATACACACATATATCATTTTTAATTAAACCCTTATAAAACAAAATGTATTTTAAACTAATTAACTTAATTAAAATTTTTTCAGTAATAATAATAATTAATTAATTAATGATAATAAAAATTGTTAATAAGTATTTTTTTTAACTTTAATTTTTTTTTGATATACACACATAGACATTAACTTACAAAATGCCCCTTCCCCAAAACTATTTAATTCTCTCTTCGTATAATAATTAATTAATAATAATTTTTATATAATAATTATTATTTTTTTAATTTTTAATTAAAATGTTTTGTAATTATTATTTTTAAAAAGGGGTCGGACGAAATTAGGAGTCAACATTATTATTATATTAATATTATTATTATGAATACATATTCTACATTCGGGTTTTTTTGTTCTATAACTATAACATAATCCAAAAACTCAAAATTTTACGTTCGGGTTTTTTTGTTCTAGTTAAATACAAGTCATGTCAATTTCTATCTTAGGTAATTTTAGGCTAGGTTATTTAGGACGAGTAATTATGAAGATTATTATGGATGTCAAAGAACTAGAATTAAATAGTACTAAATATCCAAAAAATTGAATGAATAATAAACCTTGATCCCTAACTCTAATTCCTAATCATTAACCCTAAACCTTAAACTTTAATCCTAAACCTTTTGTCATATCACTTAACCTGAATCCATACCATTAAATCTTAATCATACCATTTAACCTGAATCTCATACCAGTTAACCTGAATCGCATACCACTTAACCTGAATTCTATACCACAGTAACCTAATTATCATACCAAAATACCCTTGATTCCCCATACCATATCAACCTAAATCTCATACCACATAAATCTCATACCACTTAACCTTAACCTCAACCATTGAACCTGAATCTCATACCAGTACACCTGAATATCATACCATTTAACCTCAATCCTATACCATAACCTCAATCTCATACCATTTAACCTGAATCATACCAGTTAACCTGAATATCATACCATTTAACCTGAATCCTATACTCAATACCATTTAACCTGAATCTCATACCAGTTAACCTGAATCGCATACCACTTAACCTGAATTCTATACCACAGTAACCTAATTATCATACCAAAATACCCTGATTCCCATACCATATCAACCTAAATCTCATACCACATGAACCCGAATCTCATACCACTTAACCTTAACCTCATACCATTGAACCTGAATCTCATACCAGTACACCTGAATATCATACCATTTAACCTCAATCCTATACCATAACCTCAATCTCATACCATTTGACCTGAATCTCATACCAGTTAACCCGAATCGCATACCACTTAACCTGAATCCTATACCGTAAAAACCTAATTATCATACCACAATAACCTTAATCTCATACCAGTTAACCTGAATTTGATACCATTTAACCTGAATCTCATACCAGTTAACCTGAATCGCATACCACTTAACCTGAATTCTATACCACAGTAACCTCATTATCATACCAAAATACCCTGATTCCCATACCATATCAACCTAAATCTCATACCACATGAACCCGAATCTCATACCACTTAACCTTAACCTCATACCATTGAACCTGAATCATATACCAGTACACCTGAATATCATACCATTTAACCTCAATCCTATACCATAACCTCAATCTCATACCATTTGACCTGAATCTCATACCAGTTAACCCGAATCGCGTACCACTTAACCTTAATCCTATACCGCAAAAACCTAATTATCATACCACACTAACCTTAATCTCATACCAGTTAACCTGAATTTGATACCATTTAACTTGAAGCGCATACCAGTTAACCTGAATCGCATACCACTTAACCTGAATTCGATACCACAGTAACCTAATTATCATATCAAAATACCCTGATTCCCATACCATATCAACCCAAATCTCATGCCACATGAATTCTATACCACTTAACCTGAATTCTATATCACAGTAACCTAATTATCATACCAAAATACCCTGATTCCCATACCATATCAACCTAAATCTCATACCACATGAACCCGAATCTCATACCACTTAACCTTAACCTCATACCGTTGAACCTGAATCTCATACCAGTACACCTGAATATCATACCATTTAACCTCAGTCCTATACCATAACCTCAATCTCATACCATTTGACCTGAATCTCATACCAGTTAACCCGAATCGCATACCACTTAACCTCAATCCTATACCGTAAAAACCTAATTATCATATCAGAATAACCTTAATCTCATACCAGTTAACCTGAATTTGATACCATTTAAGCTCAATCTCATACCAGCTAACCTGAATCGCATACCACTTAACCTGAATTCTATACCACAGTAACCTAATTATCATACCAAAATACCCTAATTCCCATACCATATCAACCTAAATATCATACCACATGAACCCGAATCTCATACCACTTAACCTTAACCTCATACCATTTAACCTGAATCTCATACCAGTACACCTGAATATCATACCATTTAACCTCAATCCTATACCATAACCTCAATCTCATACCATTTGACCTGAATCTCATACCACTTAACCCGAATCGCATACCACTTAACCTGAATCCTATACCGCAAAAACCTAATTATCATACCACAATAACCTTAATCTCATACCAGTTAACCTGAATTTGATACCATTTAACCTGAATCTCATACCAGTTAACCTGAATCGCATACCACTTAACCTGAATTCTATACCACAGTAACCTAATTATCATACCAAAATACCCTGATTCCCATACCATATCAACCTAAATCTCATACCACATGAACCCGAATCTCATACCACTTAACCTTAACCTCATACCATTTAACCTGAATCTCATACCAGTACACCTGAATATCATACCATTTAACCTCAATCCTATACCATAACCTCAATCTCATACCATTTGACCTGAATCTCATACCAGTTAACCCGAATCGCATACCACTTAACCTGAATCCTATACCGCAAAAACCTAATTATCATACCACACTAACCTTAATCTCATACCAGTTAACCTGAATTTGATACCATTTAACCTGAATCTCATACCAGTTAACCTGAATCGCATACCACTTAACCTGAATTCTATACCACAGTAACCTAATTATCATACCAAAATACCCTGATTCCCATACCATATCAACCTAAATCTCATACCACATGAACCCGAATCTCATACCACTTAACCTTAACCTCATACCATTTAACCTGAATCTCATACCAGTACACCTGAATATCATACCATTTAACCTCAATCCTATACCATAACCTCAATCTCATACCATTTGACCTGAATCTCATACCAGTTAACCCGAATCGCATACCACTTAACCTGAATCCTATACCGCAAAAACCTAATTATCATACCACACTAACCTTAATCTCATACCAGTTAACCTGAATTTGATACCATTTAACCTCAATCTCATACCAGTTAACCTGAATCGCATACCACTTAACCTGAATTCTATACCACAGTAACCTAATTATCATACCAAAATACCCTGATTCCCATACCATATCAACCTAAATCTCATACCACATCAACCCGAATCTCATACCACTTAACCTTAACCTCATACCATTTAACCTGAATCTCATACCAGTACACCTGAATATCATACCATTTAACCTCAATCCTATACCATAACCTCAATCTTATACCATTTGACCTGAATCTCATACCACTTAACCCGAATTGCGTGCCATTTAACCTGAATCATATACCAAATAAACCATATGCCACATAAACCTGAATATCATACCATATTAACCTAATTTTCATACCATCTACATTTTATATCACATGAACCTGAATCTAATACCATTTAACCTAAATCAATTACCGCAAAAACCTAATTATTATACCGTTTAGCCTTAATTACATACCGTATAACCTGTAACCTGAACAACAGGTTACAGTTTCATTTTCTTAATTTGTATACTCTTGTAATATTTCTAAACTTGGGTCCTTAATTGATCAAAGACCAAAAGTTGGGGGATGAGCCAGGAAATGGGGGGTATTGGTACACCCCCCGTATTTTAGAAGCTCCCCTTTTTTCAGACCCCTATGTGTAAATGATTATTCTGAATACTATAAAAAATAATTGTAGTTTTAAAAGTAATTAGTTTAGGGGCATTTTTGTCATTTTGACATAAAATGATTTCATTTCATACCTATGATCTTCCCCTTTAAGTGTTAACCGTTTCAAATTGTACTATATACTAAAACCCGTTTTCGGGTTACTATTTATTTGAACAGTAAAAAACAGTATCTTTCCGGTTTTGCCCCTTGGTTTTGGACTGGTTTGCCTGACTTTTTTTTTTTTTTTGCAATTGCTTTGTTTAGAAGTTTGGTTAGCTTTTCGAAATAAAGTAGCTTTTTAAGGGCCTTTCTTGACATTCTTCCACTTTTATTCTGTTTCACGTTTCCTTTTGGTGAAACGCATTTCCAGTCCTTGTATTGTTTCCGTTTTTCATATTAGGCCACGATTTTGATCAGCTTGATATTTTGGACCCTAAACTTAGTAACTATTTAATTTTAGTGTTTTTGTTTAATCTCTTGATTTTTTTTTAATGGTGTGTTGTTTTCTAAACTAAAACATTGGCCATCCTGGTTTATTTTTTTTTTTAGTGAATAGAGCTTTTTTTCCTTAACTTTTTCTGAGTTAATTGTTAAACTCTTAATACATAAGGTTTTTACATTTCTCTATGGACCCCAAACTATTTTTATTACTTTTCTTAATTATTATTTTTCTTAATATTATGAAATTATGTGTCCGTTGCGAGGCGCGGCCCTTTTAACCTCGTATACGCTAAAATTCGTAAGCGATACAATATTTTTGGGGGCTAATTAATTACATTCATTGACCCCAACCTTTTAATTATGTTCATTTTCAAACCCTAATCTATATTTTATTTGTTACACCTCTCTAATAATAGGGGTGAGCATGGATTAGGTAAACTTGAAATCCAACCCGAACCACCATCATTGGGTTGGATTGAGTAAAAATGGACCATGATTTGCGGATTGGTTCTACATATAGGGAAATCAATAATTTTTTGGTTGGTTCTAGTTTTATATGGAACCAAACCTATAATATATATATATATATATATATATATATATATATATATATATATATATATGTATGTATGTATTTTTTTTTAAAGAATTATGATAGTTATCTTGTAATTTTATATTAAACCCTTAAATCAATATCCTAAATTGAAACAAAATGAAAGTTGTGGGATCATTTATGAAATTTCTCCATATTCACTTAAATCACTTTGCTTCCTAGACTTTCTACTTTTGGATCATTTTATTTTTTTATCTCTTTACTTTAGACTACTCTCTACGACACAATCATTATATTTTTTTCATTTATGAGTCATACGAAACTAGAAATTCAGGACGTCAACATATTTTAGATTTTGATACTGAAAAAGGTGATCTTAAAGACTCAACTTTTCATGTTGAATATCATGTCAATGTTTGAATTATTGGAGGAAAGTAAACTGATTAAGAAGAAAAATACTTCACAAGCAACTCTTTTAAACCATTTTGGTAATAACAACATTTTAAACTCCTTTTGAATATATCTAAGTACAAGTATTTAAATGTTAATTTAATTATATATTTTGTTGAATATTTCATAAAACTGATTATGGATCACTTAACATGCTCTTGGTCCTTAACTACTCTTAGCCATTTAGCCATATTTTGGCCATTAATTCTAAAGACACCTTTAGCATGCTCCTTCACTCTTTATTACCTAGGATTCATTCTTTAATTAGCTTGGCCTTCTCTGGTGGTAGGCTATTCTAGGCCATCATAGCCTTTTCTTAGGCCTCTTCAAATTACTTAAGACAAATCCTTAGTATCATTGATCAACTTGCTTAGGTGCTTTAAATACTTCATACTTCCCAAACATATTGCTATCGTAACCCTTAGGTCTTAGCTTGATTACTTAGCCACCTTAGGTATATATGTGGTATTAAGGGTGATTACTATTTGGTTGAAATTGAAAAAACTAAAAACCTGAATTAATTTAGAAATTCAATTTGGTGAATTCGATTTTTCGGTTCGGTTTCGGTTGAAATCGTATAAGAAGACGTTTGATTTCGGTTAAGGTAACTGGTTATTTCGATAACTGAACAAACCGAATTTTTATTTCTTATGTAAATTGGCAGATATGAAAGGAGTGGGGGCTGACTATAAGAGAAACAGAAGGTTGATGGCTTACATTGGGAAAAAGAAACAGGCGACGAAACACGACAACGGCGTTAGGCCATCGGCCACCGATCGATAAGGCTGATTGTATGTCGAAGATGGTACCTTATCCAGAGCTAGAGGAGGTCGTGGTGAAGTGGCCTATAGTTAAGAAAGATGCTCCTCTACTCTTGAATCGAGACACCACCGATGATAACCCACTGGTCAAATAGGAGAAAACTTCGAAGTTCGCTGCGAAGGAGAGAAAAAAAAATAAACCAACATGGCGCAGTGGAGGAGGAAGAGAAGTCGAGGATTTTGCTCTTAGATGCCCAATTTTGGCTGAGATTCGTGAAAAATGTTCTTCAATGACACTACCAATGCTGAGATCGTGGAAGAAGAACAAATTTGGCCAAACCTCAAATTGCTCCTTAATGTATAATTAATAGTTAAAAAAGGTAATAAATATTCATAGTATTATATTTTAGTCATTAGATTAGAAGTTAGTATTTTGGTTATTTCGGTGTGAAACCGAACCAAACTGAAACAATTCGATTCAATTTTACTTCAATTTCATTAATCATTTTGGTTAATTCGATTTGTTACAATAAAGAACCGAAAAATGAAAAAAACTGAAAGTTTTGGTTCAGTTTTAACCGAATTAACCGAACGATCACCCCTACATGGCATTGAGTTCTCTTTGGCTCCATGGCCCTTCTTAAATTTTCTTTAGAAGCCGTTAGGACTCTTGGCGTTCAACCTTTCATGGTCATCCTTTGGCTTCTACACTTAGGTACACTTTGTGTGCCACAACGCATGCCACACCCTTGGCCTTCTTAGGAATCTCAGTTTGCTTGATTCCAACTTAGCATTTGGCATTTGCCTTCTTACTTATCTTAGTTACTCATGGAATCCAAAGGGGCCTTTCTTAACACCCCAAACCCATAGGGTTAACACAACTCGACTACCACCCATGAGTGCTCACAACATATGATTGTACTTGAATGAGACTTACAAATCTTATGCCTTATTTAAGGCTGCTTTGGTACCTATACTTTACTTCTTAATGCTTATGCACATTCTTAGGTCATCGCTTCATTAGCCCATCATTATGCACTAACCACCATGACTACTTAGTGCGATTTACACATCCATAGCCCATAGTGTGTGCACCCGTAGGCTTAACTAAGACCTATAACCTCCTTATGCCCGAGGAAGTCTTACTTGGCACCCTTGTGGCCCACATTTCACTTAGGCACTTGAAATCTCTTCGAACACTCAGATTTACTAAAGCCTTTAGTATGACTCATTCTCATGGGCTCTTAGTGATTCAAGGCTATCATTTAACAGCTCAACTTTAGGGACTCATTAGGTAGTTCCAACTACCTTGGCTTTAACAATCTTATCTCGGGGTTTTGGTTCATTTCTTGGCTGCTTACTTGTTCAAAAGTCTTTCTTAGTCATCAGCTGACCACACTTAGACTCTTAAACCACTTAGATAACCTCTTACCCCTTAGGAAAATAAAAAATCCCATAAACTTTTTAGGCTTAGCAAGCTCACTAAATTTTTCAATAACCGCAACTTTCGGTTGCCCTGAATCCCACTGGTGTGGACACTACCTCTGCTCACACTTAGCTCTTTCTTGAGCTTTTTTATACATAAGACTTTAACTTGGCATTTACACCCATCAATAACAATGCTGATCCTTTCTATTTATATTTGGTTCTTAATTCTCGGGTTGGGTAGAAAAATTTTGGAATCGAAGTCATTTCGAATTAGTTTGATTCCACCATAAAATCGAACCAACCCAAACTATACTCACCCCTACTGATGTGGTTAAAATGTTCCATTTTGGACTTTTTTGGATGGAACTCTTTAACTGGGATGGAAAATGTCATGTTATCATAGGATTATAGAAAGAAAAACTTATTTTAACCATGTAAAAAAAATCCTTTTTTGCCAAAAAAAATCCTAAAAGTTTGAAATCTAACAAAAATCTCAACAATTACATCGTTCATCTCCCTCATTGCTACTTCCCTCCCTCTTGCAGCAACCTCAGTTGCTGACCTACGTCTTCCTCGCACAACCCACACCTATAGTCGAATTAACCCTTCAATCCTCTACTTCATTGGCCATGGAATGAATTAGGCTATGCTTCTTTATCGGGCTTTTCAACTTTGGATCAAAATCATGGCTATTATCGACTGAGTTTTCATGTCGGTTACTGTTGTTTTGTGTAGTGAGGATGGGACTCCTAGGGTTGACCACCAATCTCGACATGCTGAATAAGTGGGTTTCAACTTGGGGTTCTTTCTCTATTCTACCCTATTCTCCTCTCACAAATCCAATTCCTTCCCTAAAGTTACTCAGGCTTTCTCTCTTCTCAATCATCTTTGTCACCATCCAACACTCTTGTCACATTTGAAGGAGTCGATGGCGAGGCACGCTCTAGGATAACAAGGGGATGAAGAAAAATAAACCTGTGTAAGAAATGAAACGGTTGACAGTGAGAACAAGAGTGATGTCGTAGGCATAAAAAAGCTAGTTGTTGCTCGAACAGGGATTGAATGGTCGGGGTAAGATTAGAGAGAGAATTAGTTCAGCAGTGATTGAATATGATGGTCAGATCATTAGATGTAAAAGTTTTAATGTTTTTTTGGCAAATCAAAAAAAATTTAAAAGTTAAAACTAGCATTTACCCCTATAATTATATGTTGACATGTCATTTTCCATTCAACATAGCGAATTCCGTCCAAAAAAAATATTCAAAATGGAGTGTTTCAACCACATTAGGGGCATGCAAGGAACAAATTGGAGGTTGTGATTAGAACGAGAACATAACTAAAAGGTTAGAGTCAACGTATGTAATTAACCTTATCTTTAGGCGTTACAATAATGAAGCCAAAATATCATTCTCTTTCAAAGATGAGATTATGATTATCGTTGAAAAATATAAATATATATTATAGAAATTTCTTAAATAATTAAAATATTCAACTTCAAAAATATATATTCAGCACTATAACATGAAAATATATATTCAGCTCGATAGAATAAAATATTAAAATTAATTAAAAATCGAACATCTTGAACTCAAGTTAGACATTCGAAAATAAATGATGTCCGGTAGTAAAAAGGAAAATGTTAGACTGCAAGTTAAGAAGAAAATGCTAACCTCAATACTCTTGCACAGAATATGGAATAGCTCCATCTAACTTGAATAAACTTAATTGCCTCATGAGACATAAAATTGAAAAAAAAAAAAATATTTTCTTAAAATATTGTTCAAAATTTATATAACAGACTGATTTTAGAGCTTTATTAAGTTGAATATTTAAATTGTTTTTGTGTAAAATTAAAAACACTTTAAAATTTAAATACATTAATACGAAGATATATTACAGTTTTCACCCCTAAATTATATTCAATATACACTTACCCCTCATATTTGGAAATATAGTCTTTCCCCGTTGTTTTCTAAACGCTGTCATTCAACTGCTGTCAAAGTTACAGCTGCTTTCTTTGAATTTAGGGTGATATTACAGCTATATGATGAGGTTTGAAAATATACAATTTTTCTCTTACTTTTTTTTTTCACACTTTCTTACACCAACTGTTAAAATCCTAACATAAATTGTCTATTAACTATGTTGTAGTAATTTCAACTTTTTTTAGTATTTTTTAACAATTAATTAAAATTTTATAAACATTATTTTGCACTCACATAAATGAAAAAAATAATTTAAAATAATCATTAATTATAAAAAGAAATATTGTACATATTGAAAAAATAGTTCAGTAAATATTTATTTATTAGAAGAGAGTTACCAGATAATTTTAACAAAAATTTTAGAAATTTCTATTGAAGAATGACAAAAAAAAACCATGGCTAAGAGTAGATTTTCAAATCTTAAGGCGTACTCTAATGATAGTATATTTGACTTGTAGCCATCAACAACCGAACGTAGCAGCACCTATTAGAAATAATTAGATGGCTTAATCACCCCAATAACGCCACCGTCAAGAACCTGGAGACAGTGATAAATGATTGAGTAAGATTAAACAGATAAAAGTTGAACCTTAGCCATCGACACAAGAAGCTGCTAGGGGAAGCTTTAACCCAATTGGCGCCTGTAACAATCATGAAACATTATTAGATGCAGTTAGCCTTCATAACGTACTGAAACCTTTGCCAAGATGATTGATTCATAGAGGCTTTCTGTGTCTCAGTGAATTTTGTTTCTTGGAGTAGATAAAAAAAATTGAAGAAACAAAACTCCTTTGAGTAAACAAAAAGAAGGAAACGATCAACCGCAATCCATAAACAAATACCTGGCACCCAACAAATTGAGTACCTATTGGCAATAATTGGATGGCTTAATCGGCCCAATAAAGCCTAACCCAGGAACAATGATAAATGATTGAGTAAGATTGCAGAGATAAAAGCTTCACCTTAACCGTTGATGTCGACACAGCTGAGGGAAGCAAATAGGTATCTGTTGGTGAGACTTTAGCTGCTTTATCTTTTGGTGGTGCATGTAGTAATACTCTTCTTTTTAACATGTTAGCTAGTTCGAGTGAAATGAGCTTTTTGACTTTTAGCCAGAAATCTTACATATTTGTTTTGGATTATATAGGCATAATAATTTATTGAAAATAAATTTTTGGGAAAATTACTAAATCTCTCCTGTGGTTTGGTCTAACATAACTTTGCCTCTTTTATTTTGAGAAACCCCCCTGTAATTACATATCAGTATTTTTTAAAGGTCTATTGGCTGTGAAAAAAATATTAAAAAATCTTAAAATTACTGAAACATTATTATCATACAGTTTAAATTAGGGTTTCAGAAGTTATTGTCGGACATTGTAAAACAAATAGGGGTAAAGTGTAGGTTTTTGAAAATGGAGAGGGTAAAGTGTAAGTTAGACCAAACCATAGGTTTTTGAAAATAGAGAGGGTAAAGTGTAAGTTAGACCAAACCATAGGTTTTTGAAAATAGAGAGGGTAAAGTGTAAGTGATGATGATGAACTCTGGGTTGGGCTGTAGCCTGTAGCTACAATTTTGAGTAATTGGCTCTCTACTTCTTCTCATGATTCATGATAAATGTTGACATTTCAACTATAAGCAAGTGAGAAAAGGATTGACTTTAGTAAGATTATCTGCTTTACAAGTTACAACACACAAAACCTTAGTCATATATTATATCTTCTATAAAAAAATTCACGGCTTATTTAAAATTTACTCCTAAACAAATGGAATGTTTATAATAAAAATGAAATATTATTTACATTAACTGCCATAAAGTATTTTTTTTATATATCTTGAGAAAATCTGTGACATGTTTATTTATTTTGAAAAGATTAATCGAGTAGATAATGTATATTACTGCAATAAAGTTTGGAGTATAAGCGTGATACGCAACAATGTCAAGTTTTAAACCCTTCAAACATAACCCGCAAGTGCACAAGTGCCACTAGTAGATTGGTGACTATAGGTTGAGCCCACAATGACTAATGTGCTCTACTAAGTTTATTGCCGGTACCTAGACAACTTAGAGAAAATAACACCAGAAATGAATATGTAAGAGAACAAGTTTAGCGAATAGAACAATGGTTTGCGAAGCAAGTGATTAATGGAAGAATAAAGGCAACCAGAAACTGACACTAAAATGTATACGTTAACACAGACAACATAAGAACACAAGTCAACATTAACAAATTAAGTAAAATAACCACCTAGGATTTGAGCTAAAGCTTCATGAATAGGTCCACATGCCACATGCTCTAAGAATTATAAGATAATGGTTCTTATGATTGCTTACTTAGCTATATCTAGACTAAAAAAACCTTTAAGTTGTTGACCAGGGACATCCTTATGCCTAATGCATCAAAAGCTCGAGCATTACCACAGCTTGGGCCACCGTGCGAGAAGGTTCCTAGGACACTCTTGTGCCTCTAGCAAACAGCCTATGTCCATTTTAAGGGCCTTAATCTATGGAAAACTCTCATAAGCATTTTCATGAACACCTTATGGAGTGTGTTTGTTTGGCCAAAACAAGCACAACAATAATATTAAGCACATAAATGAATATTAGACATGCCACACATATGTTAAAGGCACATTTCAACCATTCAATCTACTAATCACACAATCCGTAAGGGATTTAAATGCTTACTTACTCATTAACACTAAACAAGAGAAAAAGGGAAAAATAGATATAACAATGAAAAGATATGCAAACAAATACAATCTAAAAGATAGAAATCACCATAAACATGGATTAATCATCCACTAGGTGAGACCTTTATGCCTTTGAGCTCCCAAGCTCCTAGCTCATAAAACTAAGTTTTCTTTGAGTTTTAAAGCCTAGAAAACAAGAAATGAAAAAAAAATCCTTCTAGCTAACAATTCAAGTTTTATACAACCAAAAACATTCAAAATATCATGGGAACATCCTAGACCAATTACAAGAATGGTTGGTGAGATATCTTGAACCACAAGCACTTGAAAAAGACGTGGAACCACATGAATTTTTTATAGGAAATGTTGGTCCCTACCATTACCATGCACACCATTAAGGTTCGGTGATGAAGTAGTGACGCAGGTGTGCTCCAAGGGCCAGTTGTGCCATCACCACACCAAGGGCATGCTTACTGCAAGACTTCGTATGTCTACCAATAGCTACCACACCAAGTACTGTGTGTACGGTGGACTGTTGGACTCCATCTTCTTCTCTTCTTTGGCTCCTCCTGACTTAGGCATGCACTTTGGTCACTTTGTGTGCTTTGATTCTTGGTTTTTTGTTCGTTATGCTCCATTCCTTAGGCTCATATATTTTCACACTTTAATGATCACATTCTAGCTCTTTTGACCTCTTTTGGACCTGACCTCCATCACTTAGGAAAAACATTTCAAACAAGACTAAGAATTAGTAATTATACAAGTGTTAAGCGCAAGTTGAAGACTAAATGTATAGCTATGTAGAGCACTCAACATATACCCCAACTTGCAATAAGTAACTATGAATAAAATAAAACTGACAAGGCTCCTATATAAAAAAATAAATAGTTAGGGTAGCTAGATAAATCACTAATTGTGGCACAAAAACTACCTGAGGGTTACCTAACCCTTAATCGTTTAAACTAAACTCATGCCGAAAGGGAAGGTTGGTCATCTACCAACCTTACCAAAACATCCAAACAAACAACTTTGCTCCTTCAAGTCTCTTGAACCATACACATATTGAACGGAGAAGAATTCACATTATTTTGCAAAAACCAACTTCCATGTACTATATCTGGAAAATATGCAACTAGATCAAATCGAGTCATAAATAATTTCTAGCCAAGATTTTGTTAACTTTGAATATTGAATCTTTAACATCATCCTCAATTATCTTTTTTTTTAATAAAATAGTATCAAACAATAAGAATGAAGAAAAAAAATAAAAAGGTACGAGAATAAAGAAAGATATAAGAAACAAAAGCAAAACAACATAGAGCATAAAGAAAAAAATAGAAGAAAATGAGCATAGGAATGTCAATGGATATTCATCTCAATTATAGGGATTCAATTACATCCAACTCAACTGGTTGGCTTTCTTTTCAATTGAATGGATCTAGGTTGATATGAGTTTCTTTTTCACACATTGAGTTTAGGTAGGATGCGGATTAGGCTGCACTTGCTCGTATCTAACCCATGTGTGTGTGTGTGTGCATATTTTCTATTGCATATATGTGTAAGATAGTTCCAAGACACTACAAAGGCTGAAGATACTTGGATTTGTTAAAGTTGATGTATTCTTTGTCTAAATAGTTGTTTTTGTGCTATGTTCAAGATGAATCAATTAATTCGCAAAAAATAAGTCTAGAGTTACATGAGTTCCATTTGCAAATGATAGCATAATTTTAAAAATTGCATTTATCAAACTTTTAAACTTATACTGTCTGTGCTTAGTAGCAAGCATGTAACAAAGTGGAATAGAAACATGTGTCTTTAGGTGTATGATGTATCTACCTACCAATTTTATCTTTAGCTGATCAAGAAAGGAAAAGACTCTCAACACATTTTTCTATTGTTTTCCTTCATTATGTTAATAATAACTGAATACAGTAATTATATATTGTATGCAACTTAGTGTGTTAACATTTCTAAATAAGCGGCTATTGGGGCCAACCAAATCCGAAGCGGTGGAAGCCCTAAAGATGTAACATAGATTTTTTTTTCTCCTTTTTTGATGAAGATATTTCTTGATTAACTATAAACCATATGATGTCTACAATAGAACTAACACCACTAAAAAACTACAAAGATAAATAGGATTTTACTTATGTTGTTAATAACAACATTGTTGCGATTCTATATTGAACAAAGAAAAATTTAAAGAACAACTAGGATAAACCTAGTATTCAAGCCTAAGAACTTATGAAGAGGCACCCGAAACACATAAACACAATGTTGATTATGACATATAAATATTATAAATAACTACCACACTACATAGAATGAAGACAAAGGACCAAATAATACAAAATATAAAGTTTGGGCTAACAAAAATCGGCAAACTAACTAAATAATGAAAACAAACAAACAAATACTAACAACCTATTGAAAAATCTAGTAGTTGTCTTTTACTCCACCAATTCAATACATGCACCATCCTACTTATCTTTCAATTAGAATTTTAGTCTTGAGTTTTTTTACCTAAATTTAGATATAACAAAAAATTTCAAAAAAGTTATAATTGGAGAAATAGAAAGAAAAAGGTGAATATATATATATGTACGTATGTATAAAGTAGGATATTTCTAAGAGTGATATTGTATTTTCCTTAAATAGAACAATTGTGAAGCAACCACATGGTACAATTTTCCTTTTTAGTACATTAACTGTAATTTTTTGTCACTGTTCTATCAAAAATACCCAACGCAACCACATCAATCATAACGTGTCACATGGCACCAACCATTATATTTGAATTTCAAAAACGCGTTTGTTTTGTGAATCATGTCTAATCACAAAAATCAATTAAAAGGTAAATTTTAAAAGAAAAGTTAAAAAAAGAAAGCTTTGGATGCAAGATGATAATGTTTCAGTATGTGAATACATTATAGCAAAAAGGTAAATTTTTAAAAATCCCATTACCATTTTCTCAATTCCCTTAACTTTCTCAAAGCCATGGATTTTATCTTGGTATATTGAAAGGTAAGTCTTTAAAAAATCCTAATATGTGTTGAAATGTAAGTTTTTTAAAATCCTAATTATGATAATTTTTACAAAGATATAATATCTATTTTCTAGAATAAATGGTAATCTTTAAAAGGTAAATTAAAAAGATAACCTTTACTTTTAAAAGTCAATAATTCTAATAATTATAATATAAAATTTTAAGGTCCAATAATTTTTTAGAATAATAGTACCAATTGAAATATAGTTTTCTATATTTTTTAATTTTTAAATATGATAATTTAAAAGTCACAATTTGTGTTAATTGGTAAGATTTTCAAAGCCCTAATTATGATAACCCTGACAAGGATATAATCTTTACTTTTAAAAGGCAAATTAAAATGGTTATCTTTATTTTTTAGAATTCAAAAAGTCTTGATAAGAGTCATATAAATTTTTAATTCTGATAAATTTTTAAAATAATAGTTTTAATTAAAGATAAATTTCTAAAGATATATTCTAAAAATAATTACTATTTTACTTTATTTAGAATTCAACTGAGAAAAAAACTCTTTGAATGTATAACTATAATATTAATCCTCCTTTCCATAATTTCTAAAAATAGCCTTCAAAATTATAAAAAGTGTTGAAAAATTTTAAAATCAAACTAAACATGATTAAATATGAATAAGAGTTTAAGGATAAAACAAATAATATTAATGAGGAAAGCAATAAGACCAGTACCACCCAACCCTTGTCTTTTAAATTATCAGACATAGTTAATATGATGATTCTAACCAATTGTTTACTTCTACTTTATTTTTATTTTATGATCAATTTTGTTAATTGTAGATTATTCATTACTACATATTTTGACCAATTATTGATTGTACTTGTAATCAAAAATTTTCCCCTTAATATGGATTGCTATAAGAGGAACAAATCCAATTCAACTTATTTAAAATTCAAAGAGATAGTTCAGAAGTCAGGATATATTATTGTTGCTGATTGGAGGTTACTTAAGGATAAGATATCCATATAATATGTGTGTGTGTGTGTGTGTGTGTGTGTGTGTGTAAAGCATGATACATCTAGGGGTGGTATTGTCTTTTCCTTAATGAGAACGATTATGAAGCTGCCATATGGCATAGTTTTATTTTTTAGTATATTAATTGCAATTTTTCATCACTGCTCTTTAAAAAATACCCAATGCAACCGCTTTAATAAGAAAGTACCACATGGCACTAGCCGTCATATTTGAATTTACAAAACGCGTTCATTTTGTGGATCATGCCTAATCATAAAAATCAATTAAAAGGTAAATTTTAAAAGGAAAATTAAAGAAAGAAAGCTTTGGATGCAAGATGATAATGTTTCAGTATGCGGATACATTATAGTAGAAAGGTAAATTTTTAAAAGTCCTGTTACCATTTTCTCAATTCCCTTGACTTTTTCAAAGCCTTGGATTTTGTCTTGGTATAGTGAAAGGTAAGTCTTTTAAAAATCCTAATACTTGTTGAAAGGTAAGTTTTTTAAAGTCCTAATTATGATAATTTTTACAAAGATATAATCTCTATTTTCTAAAATAAAAGCTAATCTTCAAAAGGTAAATTAAAAATATAGCTTTTACTTTTAAAATTCAACAATTCTAATAATTTTAATATAAATTTTTAAGGTCCAACAATTTTTCAAAATAATAGTGCCAATTAAAATAAATCTTTCTAAATTTTTAATTTTTAAATCTTATAACTTAAAAGTCATAATTTGTGTTGATTGGTAAGACTTTTCAATGCCCCAATTATGATAACTTACAAGGATATAATCTTTACTTTTAAAATGTAAATTTTAAAATAAAAATTAAAAGATAATTTTTACTTTTTAGAATTCAAAAAATCTTGATAAGTGTTATATGAATTCTTAAATCTGATAATTTTTAAGAATAATAGTTTTAATTGAAAATAAATTTCTAAAGATATATTCTTAATCTTTTAATTATCAATAATCAAGTGATAAGTTATACCAACTATTATTTATAAATTAATTTTGATAATTAATATTTTTATAATATTAATTTAAAACATAAAAGAAATAAAAAACAATTACTATTTTACTTTGTTTAGAATTCAACTTAAAAAATAACTCCTTGAATAGATAATTATAATATTAATTCTCTTTTCTATAACTCTAACTATAGCTTTCAGAATTATAGAAAATGTTGAAAAAAAAACTTTAAAATCAAACTAAACATGATTAAATATCAATCAAAGTTTAAGGATAAAACAAACAATATTAATGAGAAAAGCAATACAACTAGCACTACCCAACCCTTGTCATTTAAATTATTAGACATAGTTAATATAATGATTCTAACCAATTATTTATTTCTACTTTAATTTTCTTTTATGAACAATTTTGTTAATTCTAGATTATTCATTATTAGAGATTTTGACCAATTATTGATTTTACTTGCAATCAAATTTCTCTTTTTTTCCCCCTTAATATGGATTGATACAAGAGGAAAAAAATCCAATTCAATTTGTTTGAAATTGAAATAGATAGTTTCAGAAGTAGCGAGATATTACTCTTACTGATTGAAGGTTACTTAGGGATAAGATATCCATGTATTCCAAACACACACAAATACACACACACACACACACACACACACATACATACATACATATATAGAATTAACAAAATTGTATGTATGTATGTATGTGTGTGTGTGTGTGTGTGAAGCAAGATACATGTAGGGGTGGTATTGTTTTTTTTCTTAATGAAAACAATTGTGAAGCTACTACATGGCATGGTTTCCATTTTTAGTATATTAACTGTAATTTTTCATCACTGTTTTCTAAAAAATACCTAATGCAACTACATCAACCAGTAAGTACCACATGGCACCAGGCATCATATTTGAATTTCAAAAATGTGTACGTTTTGTGGATCATGCCTAATCACGAAAGTCAATTAAAAGGTAAATTTTAAAAAGAAAATTAAAAAAGAAAGCTTTAGATAAAGATGATAATGTTTCAGTATGCAAATACATTATAACAAAAACATAAACTTTTAAAATTCCCGTTACCGTTTTCTCAATTCTCTTGATTTTCTCAAAGTCATGGATTTTGTCTTGGTATATTGAAAGGTAAGTCTTTTAAAAATCCTAATACTTGTTGAAAGGTAAGTTTTTAAAATTCCAAACTATGATAATTTTTACAATGTTATAATCTCTATTTTCTAGAATAAAAGGTAAAATAAAAAGATAACCTTTACTTTTAAAGGTCAATAATTTTTATAATTGTAATATAAATTGTTAAGGTCCAATAATTTTTTAGAATGATAGTACCAATTAAAATATAGCTTTCAAAATTTTTAATTTTTAAATCTGATAACTTAAAAGTCATAATTTGTGTTGAACTTTTCAAAGCCCCAATTATGATAACCCTTACAAGGATATAATCTTTAATTTTAAAAGGTATTTTTTAGAAGGAAAATTAAAAAAATAATCTTCACTTTTTAGAATTCAAAAAGTCTCAATAAGTGTCATATGAATTTTTGAATTTGATAATATTTTAGAATAATAGTTTTAATTAAAGATAACTTTCTAAAGATATATTCTTAATCTTTTAATTATCAATAAACAAGTGATAAATTATACCAACTATTATCTATAAATTAATTTTGATAATTGAAAATTTGTATGTGATAAATTTAAAACATAAAGAAATTGAAAAAAAACAATTTCTATTATTTTACTTTATTTAGAATTCAACTTAAAAAAGACCCTTGAATAGATAATTATAATATTAATCCTCCTTTCTATAATTTCTAACTATAATTCTAACTATAGCTTTCAAAATTATAGCAAGTGTTCAAAAACTTTAAAATTGAACTAAACATGATTAAATATGAATTAGAGTTTAAGGATAAAAAAAATAATATTAGTGAGGAAAACAATACGACTAGAACTGCCTAACCCCTATCTTTTAAATATTAGACATAGTTAATATTATGATTTTGTCCAATTATTTACTTCTACTTTATTTTTCTTTATAATCAATTTTGTTAACTATAGATTATTCATTACCATAGATTTTTTACCAATTATTGATTTTACTTGGAATCAAATTTGCTTTTTTTCCCTTTATTGTGGATTGCTACAAGAGGGGAAAAAATCCAATTCAACTTTTTTAAAATTCAAAGAGATGGCTTAGAAGGAGGGAGATATTACTGTTGCTAATTATAGGTTACTTATGGATAAAATATCCACATAAATGGATTAACTTAGGAAGGTAAAGTAAGCGATACATCAGCAGGGGCATCAATTGAAGAAATTTTTTATTAAAATAATGTGTAAATCTAAATCTATGGGAGAATGAGAGCTAATTTTTATGTTTTTTTTTTATATAAAATGTTTAATTAAATATATTGGTCATATGCACTTTTAGTTCTTTCTTCGTCTTGTATCTATTAAACCAATTGGTTTCACATAGAGATTAAGAAAAAGAGAAAATTTATGTGTTATTTCCAAGTTTGCCCTTCATTTTTACACATAAATCGAGAAAGTTGGAAAAAAAATAAATATTAAAATAATAGTTTAAATGATATTATTGTAAAATAATTTACTAAATATGAAAATGTTGTAAAAAAAATTGGACTACATAAAATAAAATATGTTTTAATAGTTTTGTGACAAATGAGTATAATAAAATTCTCATTTTATTAATTCATTAAATCGAAGAAGCAATCAAAAATTTTTAATCTCACATATGTCCACATACAAATTGAAAGTTTGAAACTCTTATTACTTCCTAAAATCAGTTACTTTCTACTTTGTGTCTTTTTTCTTGTTTGTACAAAAATTAGAAATTTGAGCTTTATTATTTTATAAAATCACCCTTTAGCTATTTTGTGTACTCTTTTAATGCATCAAGTCAAATAGGTTTAAATTGTATCAACAGTTTTGAAAATCATGGTTTCCTATTATATATTTTTATATATTAGTAATCTAGTCTCATGCTAGGCATTCGGTTAGTTCCTTAACATTTTTTTTTTGTCTTTGTAGTTTAAATCCAATATATTATTTGTTATTAAGATTTGGATACCATTTACATATTTTACTTTTTTTGAAACTTAAAAAAATGGAATTCCATTGTAATGCGGGGTATATAATTTTTTTTTCTAATTGTTGATTTATTTAAATGTTTTATTGTAACTTTTTTATAGTAACATTTTCATAACATTTAAATACTTATACATCTTGGAAACTCAATACAATTTAGAATCTCGTAACAACGCTGGTTATATAAACTAGTTTAATTCTACTATTAATACTAAACACAGTGGTCTATATGGTGGCCAATCACAAACTACAAGCAAGGTGGATAAGGATTGGGCAAGACAAAATAGAGTTGGGAGTGGCTAGAATTTGATGGTAGCCCTTCTTCCAATTTTCTTCCTGAAAACCAACTCTAAGTTTTATGTCTTCTTCATTGTACTGTTTATTTCAACATTCCTTGAGATCAGTTTAAAATTGAGTTCACATTTTCTCTTTTTTTTTTTTGCAATAGGTTTGATACAATAAGAAAACAATGCAAATGTGATGGTTGATAGTGTCACAAAATCATTAGAAAATTCTTAGTTGTGACATTAAATATCATTGCATCCGACACATGGGAAAAATCTTGTGTCACAAAGAAAAAAATGTCACAGAATTTAGAAAAAACTATGACATATATAATTGTCACAAATCTGTGATGTTTTTTGCAATGCCATGTGTACAACAATACCTGATGATGCAAACGTGTGACATAATTGGTATGATTATTTATTTTGGTACATGTGTGATGTAATTCCGACAATAGTGGAAATTGGTTATTTTTAATTATGTCTATTTTATTATATCATTACTATTAATATATATAAATTTAATATATAAGAAAAAATTTATTGAAATTAGAAATATGTATAAAAATATGAGATTTAGATACAAACTACAAAAAAAAATCCTAAAACCTAAGTATAGTAGCTAAGTTTTTAAATGTGGTTGACTTTCCTAGGTCCCATTCAGATCTGCTGAACAAAAGGATATGGTCCACATATCGGTCAAAATAGCCCTAGTTAGTAGATTTATGTTCACTACAATTGATGCAAGACTCAACACAACGTTGACTTTGTCCTAGACTTGAGTTTAAATCTTAACCCCAAAGCCTATTCCTCTAACTGGCAAACCTAGGTGTGCAACTTAGCTTTTTGAGCCTGTATCTAGCTCCAGCTTTCTTGCAACTTAGCAATTTCAGCTAATTAATCAGTGTGTGACACCCAGTCAAGCATGTAAGAAAAAAAAACATTACTAAATTTTTAAATGAAAGTTATTTAATTAAAAAGAAAAAGTGATGCAAAAATTTAAATTCAGAATTAACCTAAATTGGCAAGATGATGTGGAAGACCCATCAAACGACCCTTCTATGGGTCAACTACCTTATGCTAAGCATTCATGATTCATGCATATTCTTTTTAATCCAAATATGATTAAAATAGAGTTTTACATAGATGACAGATGACAAACACATCCTCCCTTGTTTTTGTAAATCCCACACGAGATCCACATCAACATACCATGCAAGTGCATTTGCACTTCCATGTTAGTACTTAACTTGCCCCATATTTTTTTTACATCATTTTAGCTTTTTTGACTTAAGATGGTTTTGGCTTTAATTATAATGGTTGCCATTAGAAGATAAAAGCAGAAATCTTCTATCTCCATACTCAGACAATCATACCACTTTGGGCTTTAGGTTAATGAAGAATAACCAGAATGAAGCGTCTCATTCACAAGTTTGTCCTTGGAAGGCTGGATTCTCACTCTCCCTGTTTTGAGCATAAATTGCTCAAGAACACTTATCGTCTTGGATCATGTTCAAACATGCTTTAGAGATTTGACAGTTAAAGATTCAAACAAATGTTTCTTTATTTGTGTGAGTAAAATTCAATGTTATCCCCATCAAGCTTCTATTGGGAGATGTACCGGCTTTCGAAAAATATGAGCCTATTCCTTCATCATCCTCCTCCGAGCTTGGCAATAACGAACACAACATCTTCTACACCTGGCCCCTCTTGAAGGGTTCATGAAACTCTATAGAGGGGAAAATGAAGAGTCTTGGTTATAGAGCTTTATCTTGGCTTTAATAACCGATAATTGTTTGGTCCAAATTTGTTTCAAGCAAATCAAGGCACATGAACTGTAGGGGACCTAGATCTGAGGCTGGATGTAGCTGGCGGAGGAAGAATTAAGGATGAGCATGCCAGACATGTGAGGCAAGCAACTGCGGAAGAAATAAGAGAATCTAAGATTGGGTGATGAGAGATTTGACTTTTGCTTCTATTCTTCGAGTGACAATCATTGTAATTAAAACCAAGACCGTTCCCTATTTAATATCCCATTTTTTGACCTAGTGATTAAAGCACCCCATTTAATTGCGTTAATGAGAAATGAACAGCCCTTAACTTTGACTTAAATTTAATTAGATTAATATTTGCTAAAAATTTAAAAAAAAATTAAAAATTTTATATATTTAAAAACTAGAAGACTTATAATTTTTAATAAGTATTAATATAAATAGATTTAAATTAAGAATTAAAATATCATAAAAAACTTTGAACGGAAGCAATAGTAATTTTTTTATTACATTTCAAACTAGTAAATTGCACGCGTTAACCCTAACATTTTAATCTATTTCAATTTCAACCTCAACTTGTAATTTGTTCGCGTGCCTCCCTAACATAGTTATGTTAAAATGTTTTATTTTGAACATTTTTGTAACGAAAGTCATTAATTTAGACGGAAAAGGCCATACTAATATATTATTGTAGGAGAAAACACTTGTTTTAACCCTAGTAAAAATTTTCTTTGCTAAAAAAATCCCATAATTTTCTCCCACCAAGCCTCTTACCTCTCTTCCCTCTCCGGCCTCGCCATCTCGGTGGCTTCCTCTTCAGGCCAGCCTTCTCCTATTTCTCCTCCCTCTCTGTGCAGCGGATATGATGCGCATATGCGCAGTTGCACACACCACACAGAATTACTAATTTGCCTTTTCCTTACTTAGGTAATTTCCTTCATGTCACTCAATCGAATTGCGTCTTCGTCTTCGTCTTCGTCTTCAGGAGATCGCAAAAGCTTCATCTTTTTCAGCCATCGCTGGTGCCTCCAATGTCTGCCATCACCCTACAAAAGCCGCCAGATCTAAGTTTTTGTTGCTATGGCGGGGCCGAAGCAGGGAATCGACTGTGATCTAAGAATCGGAGGCGGCACTGATCCGAGGTGAGGTGAGGCGAAGAGAGGCAAAGCCAGGCGGGAGGAGAGGCAGAGAACAGAGATCCGATCGGATGATCGGTGAAGCGAATCGACGATTCGAGGAGGCGAGTCTAAGGCGAGTGTGGAGATGAAACGATGAAGTGAAACGGCGAGGTGCGGGCAATGCAAAGCCAGGAGCGACGCGAGGTAGCGCTGATCCGAGGCAAGGCGAGGCAAATAGAGGCGAAGCCAGGCGCGACAAAAGGCCAGGCCAGGCACGAGACACGACGAAGCAAGGCGAGGCCAGGGGTGAGGTGAGGGGAGCGATAAGGGGAGACCAAAGAGGCAAATCGGAGGCCTCCTGAATGCGAGACTGATTTGTTTTTTGAAAGAAAAATATTTTTTTATTAGTTATTATTTACACATTTTTGTATTGTACTTTAGACACTTTTAAATTTTTATTTAGACACTTTTTATTCATTAAATCATATACCTTTATTTGAACATTTCTTTAAACATTTAGACACTTTTATATTTTTATTTGAACACTTTTACATATTTAGTTAGATACTTATTTTAATTATTTCAGACACTTATTTTCTAAAGATAATAAATTATTCACAAGTTATTTAGTCAAACAGTTTGACATACTTCTTCGGACATTTTTCAGTATTCAATTAGACACTATTTTTTATTGGTTAAGACATTTTTTTATTATTTCAAATAGTTATTTTTTAAAGATAACAAATTGTTTACAAATTGATTTTGTCATTTTTTGTTCAGACACTTTTACATATTTATTTAGACATTTTTTAATATTCAATCAGACAGTTATTCTTATAGTTTCAGACACTTTTAATTTAACATTATAATAATTTATTTTATATTACTTTTGTAGACACTTCCACATATTATATTAGACACATTTACATTTTATTGCAGACACTTTTATTATCCGGAAGTAATAAGGACGCAACTTGGAGGGCAACAATCGAAAGCAAGATATGGAGGTGATCGACGAGATCCAGCGGCCAATTGACGAGATCCGGCGGGTGACGACGAGATCCGGTGAGTGACGACGAGATCCGGCGAGTGACGACGATATCCAGCAGCCGATCAACAAGATCTGACAGCCGATTGACGAGATCCAGTGGCCGATCGATGAGATCCGATGGGTGATGACAAGATCTGGCAGGTGATCGACGAGATCCGACTGTGACGACAAGATCTGGCAGGTGATCGACGATATCCAGAGCCGAGTAGCTGTGAGATCTGGAGGTGGTGATGGTTCATTGGAGGAGGAGATGGTAGCGGCGGCGGCGACAAAGGTGAGTTTTCAAGAGTGAGGGTGAATTTTGATTTAGAGGCAAATTAACCAATTTATTTATTAAATTATGAGTTATATATAAAAAATTAAGGCTAAGTTAGTATGTCTAATTTGACATAAGTTTACAATATAATAACTACCCTCTCTCAATGCTGAAGATCCATCCTCCCCTGTAAAAATTCATTTTGCGAATCAGCCTCAGCCATCTTTCATCCCCAGCCATCCCCATCCTCCGTCCTCCATCCACCTCCCTGAACCTGTGATTTCTTCTGTGATTCCGTCCCCCATCACGATTTCGTCACCGATTCTGTCCTCCGTAGCGATTCTGTCTACGATTTGTCATTTTCCATCATGATTTCGTTTGTGATTCCATCCTCTGTCGTGATTTCATTAACCTCCATTCACCAGCGATTTGCCGTTGTTGATTTGCCGTCCGAATCAAGGCCTGATTGAGAGCTCCTCTGCTTGCGATTCCTGCTTGCTCCTTGTCCAAAGTGAGCAACTTGCGACAAATTGGTACCTCTTCCATGCTCGCCGCCGCTTGCTCCTCTACTGCTGCCACGCTTCCCACGCAACCGCAGCCACACAGCCATACTGCTAGCTCAACAACTGCAACTAGAACAATCGGACAATAGATTCAGAAGTCCAACAATGAAATTGCAGCTTGTCGAACCAAAGAACGAACCAAAACAATCGGGGGAGCTCGCTGATGGCGGAGAGATGGGATTCATTGAAACCCAACTAATTTTGCTAATTTGTTGATGAGAAAGGAAGAAACCATGGCTGATTTGTTGAAACCTAGCCAATTTCGCTAGTTTGCGTATATGAATGTGGGATTTTATGTCGCAGACCAATTGTTCGATGAAATTCCATAGAGAATATTTAACCTCCTTGTGAGTTTACTAGCTTTTATGTCCTTCGAGTTCGGCTAGACATGGAGAAGGGTGGCGGTGACAAAGAGTAGGGGTAGGTCGCAATGGGGGCAAAAGGTTGAAGAAGGTGGTTAGATAGTAAGATAGAAACGTTTTGAGGTCATTATGATAAAAGCAAAGTCTTACGGGATTAGAAAGCTCTTTTTCTGCTATGATACTATACTAACATGTCATTTTTCATCCAAGATAACAGATTCTATGAAAAAAATTAAAATGAAATAAACCATGTCAAGAAGGTGCAACAAACAAATTATATGTTATGGATAAAACTGAAATAGAATTAAAAAATTAGAGTTAATGCGTATAATTTACCCCATTTAAAAAAAATAAATTTATTTAGGCCTTTTATAAAAATTGGAAGTCCATATTAGAAAGGCCAAAAGCCCCTTTTGCCCCCTGAATGTTACCAACTCAGACGTTTTACGTCCTGGACTTTGACTTGTTTCGACTCGTTCTTCAAACTTTACAAACTGAAACTTTTTGTCCCTTTAATCTGGTTAAATGGAAAATGTGTACTAACATAAAAATAAAAATGGAATTGAAGAGCTAATTAAATTATTTGTCAAATAGTTGATCATTGTGAGCAAACAATAAGCATTAAAGCTTCAATTTCACATTTAAGATTGCTTATTTTTCCCTTATTTTTATCTATAAGTTTGTATTAAAGTTTTTTATTATTTTCTTTTAAGAGTCAATAATTGAAAAAATAATTTATTTAGCCCTTCAATTTTTCTATTATTTTTCATTTTGGTACATATTCTTCATTTAATTGGACCGAGGGGTAAAGGATTACAGTTTACAAAGTTTAAGGGGTGAGTCGAACCGAGTTGAAGTTTAGGGGGTAAAAAGTCTGAGTTGGTAAAGTTCAGGGGGCAAAAGGGGCTTTAGGCTTATCAGAAACGACGTGGCGTGCTTGACTTTGTTTAGGTCTCGACGTCCAGAACTTCGCGTAGGATCAACGCAGCATTAAGATATCCGGTGCCAGCTCATATTTGCGTGGCCACATCCTAAGGAACCGCTTCACCTAACCGAATCATCCACGTGGATCATTTTCCTCCGTCAGACACTGTCGGTAACTACTCGATCTTGACCGTCCATTCCTCCAAGGGCTCTATTTAACTTCTTTCATGTATCATTCATCAACAGAAATCTCCCCAATCTCGTCAACTCTCGTCCACAGCTTCTCAGGTTTTGCAGATCTGCGCCTCATGGCTCTATAAAGGTGAATTATGCCTCTGGATTCTACTGGAGCGGTTGGTGGTTTATGCTTCGATGCCGATTTTCGTGTCTGGAGGACGCTGATGACTTGTTCTTTAGATCCATCTTGATTTCTTGTTCTCTTCATCTTGTTCTTCAGATCCACGTTGATTTCTTATTCTCCATAAGCGTGTTCGTTGTCAATCCATCGATTGGATCGGCATCTCTTGGTAAGTAAACATTCTTCTGGATAGCTTTCATATTTTGTTTTCTATTTGGTATGATGAGAAAGGATTTTTTCTATTCTCATGAATTCCTTTCAGATGAGACAGGTTTTGAAATCTTCCGCATGAATCTCAGCTCTATTTTTGGCTTTCCTTTTGATGTAGATGTGATTGATGCAAGAGTTTGTTGTTTTAGTTGGTTTAATTTTTGTTTTTCGTTATTTGACTGATCCTGTTTTATTCAGAGCTTGAGTTGGTTCTAATCGATTTTACGCTATTTTTACCGTTTGGGTGGATCTGATTGATCGTTCGGCTCGCACTTTATGTATTGGTTATCAATTATGTAGTACATATCATGCGATTCTAGATCGGTTTTGTCATAGATCTTTGTTCTGGGGACTCGCTAACAATTTTGTGGCCACAGATTCGTGGCTATCTTGGCCGTAGGTGCTAGGCACAGAGCTGGAATCTGGGGCGAAGATTCTGTTGATGTCTTGGAATTTGGGTGGGGATTGTGTTTGCGTGGCCAGATGTCAGGACGAAGCGATGGTTCTCCTTGGCGTGAAGAGATGATGTTTAAGTTATTGTTGGATGTATAAGATGTCAGGACGAAGGGGCCTAAATTCAGGGGGCCGAGTCCTGATTAATCTTTGTCATCCCGGCCTTTGCCACTGCAGGTGCGCTTGCATGGCAGGTCACCTCTCTTAATAAAATATTTGTTTTGTGTTTCGAGGGGAGATCGCACGGGATTGCCCGGGTTCTCCCCTCTGGTGTGCGTGTGCGTGTGTGGTTGCCTCCCTCCCCTCTCCCCTATCGTTCCATCTCATATCCGCCCTTCTCGAAAAAACACAAAAAAAAAAAAAAAAGGTGGCAAAAACAATCCATCTTCGTAACATTGTTTCACGGGTAGATCAGTCAACCCTTTGGATGGATGCGCGACAGGCTTCATCTGTGGCGATCATCAGATTAAAACCGATCTCTGGGCAAAGTGAGTCACAAGGCTGAGGTATCCTCTACATTTTTCCAAATGCTACGTTTTTTTCCAAATACTTCCCTAGAAATATTGAGATTCAGGCTTGCACCATCGAGGTTACACTTGCACACAACTTATGATGAGCATGTTGGGCAATATGCCACATCTTATAACATGGTATTGATATGTCCATATGCCCTAAAATCTGAAGTAAGTGTCCTATCCACTTGTTACCTTGATTTTATGCGAGGAAGCCATAAAGAATCCTGACTATTGGGTAAGTGGATAGAATCTAAAATTTGATCATATAGTTGCCGAAGAGATGTCTAAGTTGGTAGAAGTCTGAACTATAGCAATTGCAGAATTTGTTAAAAGTCTACTTGAAATATTGATGGTCCGGTTATTTCATTGGCACCTCCATCCATTATATGTTGCTACTGGAGAAGATTATAACTGTACCTTAAAATTTGTCCATTGCGCCTTCTTCAACTGATTCTGAGAGTCTAACATGTGCACATCAGAAATCCCGTTTATCTCTATGCTTCACCCTGTTTAATTTTACTGTTGGCATTTCATTTTTATTTAATTTTCGTTGGACAATTTAAAGATATCAGTTCTCTGTAGTTGGTCCATGTATACGAGTTGAAATAGATGGTTGTATAGCCATGAAAGGTGTCTGTGTAGGGTAGGGTGAGGTAGCTCTGTATTGCTTGTATTCTGCTTTGTTATTGTTTAGGCCCAGAGAGTCGATTTCATCCTGGAGCAGCTTGAAGTCGGTGGTTGAAGATCTCGAGGCATTGCCAGATCTTCTTATCTGATTTTGAAGGAGGAGGAGGACAATCGGTGGCTGGATGTTCCATCAACTGTTGCAGCAGTCGATAAGGTATTTTGGAATTTCCTTCATTTGAGGAGTTACAAGCTGGAGATGCCTTAACATATCCGATCGATGCAGCAGCTCGCTGAAGTTCAGATCCCTGCAATCGGGTCAGAAAAATTGACAACTCTTGACAGCTAAGATAAAGTCGGATAGATCTTACATGATAATCCTCTGAGGTCTTTGCTCTCTTCGTTGTCGCAGAATTGCGTTTTTGAGGTACCTCATGTACTCGGGTGTTGCTACATAGTGAAAATTTCGATGGGCTACGGTCCCGTGGTTTTTTCCCTCTAAGGGGGGTTTTCCACGTAAAATCTGGTCTCCCCTCAATCCCTCAAGTTTGCTTCACCGTTCCCCCATCTGAAGTCAACATGTCTTAAGTCGGTATTCAATTTCTTATCCTAGGGAGGAAGTTGAAGCGGTTTCTGTGACTCCTGACTCGGTTCTCTCGAAGGTTTCTTTTACTAGTTTCTGCGTTTTGGACTTGCTCAGTTTCTGGCTTGGAATATTATCTTTAAAAGAACTGCCAAGTCTCAAAACGTCTGAATGACAGAAGTATTAGACGGGGATGATTTTTGCTAATATTATTAGTGAGAAGTACATTTTTGCGGCAGGTTGAAAGATAGGGAGATCCGTTAAAGCTCTTTTTTATATGGTATGAACCATACGAGTGATTTATCATTTGAGTTTTACATCATTTAATTCTGTCTTTGAAAATTGTGTTTTGACGCTATGTTTGGGTGGGTGTGTGTGTAACTATTTTGGATGGGGATAATTCAGCACTGGGGATTTTCATGTTGGGCTACACGATTTTGTTCATTTTAATTTTACATCATTTAATTTTGTGGGGTGATATCCTTTGTATGGATGATATCACTTGGCGACGTTTTATCTGTGTTTATATATATTCCAAGGTTTGGGCAAAGTTACAGTTTCTTCAACACCTAAATATTTTAGTAGTTATGATGGTAACTTAGTAGCAAAAGAGCTTATGTGATTTAGGATGTGCCTCAGTTTCTTGTTTTCTACATTTATGATACTTTAAAAATATTAATAAAAGAATTTGTATCCTGCAGATAGGGTCTTTTGTCCTTCGAAAGGAAATTGAATTCTGGAGAGGTTCAGGTGTAGGTTTTCAGGACAAGGTTTATGAAACTGGTAAGAAAAAAAATTCTCTGTGGGACTTTCCTATTTTGGAGTTCCTGTGAAAAAGGAAGCTGTACCAATTTGGAGTTGCCTTTTTTTGTGTGCGAGTTTTTTCAGCTGCCTTTTTGTGTGCGTGTGTTTTTTCACCAAGTATGTGGGAGATGAAAAACAAGAGCTGTAAACTGTTTTTACCCAAAATAAGTCGTTTTGGTAATTATGCCGAAGAAAAAAATTGTCACATCTTTGGACCCTGCCGTTTAGTACGGTGAATCTTGGCCTACACGTCTCATCAGGTTGATAAGTAATATCTTAGAAATCTTTGTGGACATGAATTCTTTTTAAATAAGCCTAATAGCATGCTATTTACGTTGATGCCTGAGGTCCGTTTCCTGGGGAAAACACTAAAGGATTTCGAAGAAATTTTTGCTGAAATAGATAAAAATAAAATCTGTTACTTATTTTAGATTTCGAAACCTGTGTTTTCGACATGGTTTATCCGCATCTTCATGTGCTGGTTGACACAGTTATTGTGTTCTGTGAAAGATCTGTAAGCTCAAATGGCAGAGCGCTCAAACTCTGATTGGGTTTTGAGAGGTTGGTGGTTCAATTCCACCCAGGTCTACAACTACCTACCCATGGGTTTGTTGGGCTGGGCCGATAAAATAATTTATTTTTAGCTAATTCAGTTGTTTCTCTGGAAAATTGATCTTCGGATAATTGTGGGTTTCTTAATTTGTTTAGAAGTCCAGAACAACAATAACAAGCACTCCGTAGAGCACTTTAGTAGGCCATTTTCTTACTTAACATGTATTATTTGCAACAGTTTAGTTTTCTTATTACTCCCTTTGTCCTAAAACTTTTGCTTCATTTGATTTTTTTTTTAGTATTTTGATTTAAATTTATTCATATTATTGTTTGTTAGAAAAAATTTAAAAATTACATGTATTGATTTATCATTTATATATAAATATTTTTTATTTATATATTAAAATATTGAAAACAAAAAATCTTAGATTAATTGTAAAAAATAAATGGAGTAAAAGTTGTAACATTTGATTTTTTTGGGTAGTTACTTCCATCACTTTCCTGTGGTTTGGAAGGAAATAGTATTCCTATTTTAAGTGTTCAAAACTTTTTTTATTAATGTGTTTTTTTAAAAAAAAATTGTGCACATTTATTTTTTGCTTTGGGAAAGCTAGAAATCTTTGCAAAAGATTAATCATGAAAAATAAATTAATTCAAATGATAATAGAAAAGATTAAAAAAAATACTAAATTTCAACTAACAGAAGATTTACAAGAAAAATCAAGTGGTGTGTCATTTCACTGCACCTGAATACAGTTTTACCACTTATATGAGTTATTTCTATCTCAGATGATGTCCCATCTTCTAGCAAAGTAGCTAATATGTTGCGTGACAACCCAAAGATCTTCGGGTCGAGTTGCTGGAATGTTATACCTCTTTCTCTGGAAAGTTTTTGCAGAAGAATACTAGGATGGCAAAAGGAGGTTCAAGCAAACCTTAGGGCATTTTTGGTAATTTTTTTATTTAATTTATCTACCTTTTTCATAGTTTTATTTAATTTTTTTATATTATTCTTATTTTTCTATGGTATCTACTTTTTTCTCCATTTTTCAATTTTGCTAACTAGTAGAAAAAAAAATAGTTAAGCCAAGAACGAACAACAAATAGTAAAAGAGCATATAATAACTAAAAAACATATAAACAAAGGAACATACAAGAACTGAAAAAAATGGATTTATAAAATAACAAATAACAATCCATAGAAAAACATAAATGAACTAAAAAAGAAAAGAAAGAAAAGAATATACAAGAAGTAAAAAAAAAAAACAAAGAAATTGATAAGAGAATAAACAACAATGTATAAAAATACAAATAGGAATTGAAAAAGAATATAAATAAAAAAAATATGAGAACTAGTAGTGTAAGAAAAAAATAGAACAGTGGATATATATGTTCTTTGTATAAGTATATATTCTTTTTAGACTACACATAAGTTTTTTTTTCTTTTTTACAGATGAAGATATGTTCAACAAATAGAAAATAATAATAAATCTAGAATAAAAGTACATATATTTTTCTATAATAGAACAATGGAAAATATTAGAACAGACAAAATATTAATAAGAACATATAGAAATTTAAAAAGAATAAACAATAATGTATAAATGAACACACAATATTTAGAAAAGAAAACATATCCAATAAAAAAATGAATTTAAACTGATAAAAGAACATATGAAACTAACAAAAGAACGCGCAAAATCAAATGTATGTAAACTAAGACTAACCTTATTGAGGTATAAGTCAAAGGGGAACATAGTGGGATGCGGGTGCATGGGTCCACTAACACCATCTTAATCTATGTATCAATACCCACAAAAAATTATTTTATGTTTAGTATGAAAGTATGAAAATATAAAAATATAAATTAAAACAGCTTTGCAGGGTAGGAATTTAAAATTGATGTATTCCAAAATGAATGTGATTGCACCTACAATATAACTATGATGATACATATTTATATCTATTTTAATAAGAGTAAACAAATTTATATATATAGTTATATTATATTCGGAAAATGTCATTTCAGTATTAGCCTCTCGTTAAAGAAATATTCATGACATTTCTTTTAAATAACACTTTTGCGCTTAATAAATGCACCTTTTTATTTTTTTTAATATGTATGAATACACTAAATTTATATTTTGTGGCAATAGGTCTAGAAGTCAATTTCAAAAAGTCAAACTGGATATTTAGTTGTAATGTTTCTAATGAGCTTAGCTAAGATTTCTACCATCTACTTCCTTTCCAGGTTAATAATGTTATTTTAGATTATCTTCGTACTTCTTTGCGTATAACTTGAATATCTTCTTTCCATTTGCTGAAAGATGAAATTAAGGATCAATTGAAAAACTAGAAATGGAGAATGCTAAAAAAGGTAAAGAAATTGGCACTTATTCAATCAACCTCGATATCTCTCCTAATTTATATCATGTCCTTATTAAAAGAATTAATTACCCCGTCAAGTTCTATGTCAAAAAATTTTATTTAGTTGTGGTTGTTTGGCTCCTATATTAAGAAAAAGATAATCTTATGCTCCCAAAAGGTATTGGGTTCTTAGGAATGAAGAAATATGCCTTTGCAACCAAGCCCTCTTGGGTTAAACATTTTGGCAAATTTTTATGGGAGACCCTAATAGACTTGTGTATCGAGTCCTTATAGCAAAACGTGGTTTATACCAAGGTTTTCAAGATTGGGATCTTACCCAAGATCATTTTTTACCATATAAGATTAGTATCGTAGGATCGGAACATAAATCATAAGATCCTATCAAAAGTTTAAAATTTATTGCCTAAATAATATAATTCATATAAAAGACAAATTATATTAGAAACTCAAGTAAAGTTTAAGTGTCATAATAATGGTATGACATAATAATTGATATAATACAAATAAAGTTCAAGCTTTAATAGAATATGTATCAACATAACCAACAAAATAATCAACACAAGTTTGAAAGAAATTCACAAACAAACACATCATTGCCAAATAAAATAAAGTACAATGTTCATAACTTTTCCTTAACCTATCAAATGTTCTATTTTTGTTTTAAACCTATTAAAATTATTTTGATTTGGTCCTCAAAAGATAAAATCCAATATCTCAAAATAACTGTCTAACAAAAACTTTAGAAATTATAATTTAAAAATTTAGTAGTGACTTCCGGTTATTTAAAATATATAATAATTTTTTACAGTCAATAAATAATTTAAAATTAGTAGTTTCTTATTCCTAAATAAAATATGATCATCTTACAGAGAGAAAAAAAAAACTAATAATTTGAATGTTCATTAACTATAAAAAAAAATTATTATACATATTAAATTTACAGTAAAATAGTTCCCGAATAATTTAAATTATACTCTAAAAAGTCACTATCAAACAATTAACTTGAGTTAACAAATTTCGTTCAATTGAGGCCCAGAATTAAATGTTTTTAATAGATTTAGAATCAAAAAAGGATATTTTTAATATATTTAGAATCAAAAGATGATGTTTTTTAATAGGTTTAGGATTAGAACAGAACATTTAATAGGCAGTAGATGAAAATAAAATGATAATTAAATGTTATGGATTGTCTATGCAATTTACCTAAAAAAAAATCAATACCCGGGTAAGATCAGTAGGATCCTATGATCCCAGGATCCCATTCCCGATCCTACCATGCTTTTGATCCTACAATATTTTGACAAGGTTTTCTATTTCATGATTGTATGATTTTGCAATCTTACAATTAGTATCGCAATTTTAACAACCTTAGTTCATACCAATCTATTTGGGGAGCTACTGCCTCTAAAAATGCATCTACTATGTGGCATAGTTTACTCCATGGGAAGGCCATAGTCAGTCAAAATTATTACCATACCATTGATAATGGGTCGTCAATTTGGGCATGGGATGATAATTGGATTCCTAGAATATTTGTTGATCAACTTAAAGACTTGGTTCCTGGATATACTTAACATTAATCTCTAAAACTTGCTAATTTATCTAACTGTAATGTCATTGGGTGGAATATTCCATTCATCCAGAATGTGCTCACTAAACCTGCAACTCAACGGATTTTATCTCTTCCTAACCTGCCAAGTCTAAAGTTCTTAACTTAGTAACATGGCATGGGCATCCATGGGGAAAATAATTCTTCCACTATCTCATATTCTTTGCAACATTTTCTTTTTTAGGATGTCCTAAATTCTTTGAAACATTTCCTTATTTAGTAAACTTTTTTCATTCCATTTACTATTATACCCCCCATTTTAACCTTTTCTCTCATTTTCCTAACATACCCAACCCCCCCTACACACACACTCTTGCCATTTCATCTCTGTTCTCATTCTTTCTTTCATCTAGTAATGACCTCCATTGTATGTTCATGATCGGAGTGAGGAGGCCGTGGGTCAAGTGATGGAGGTCCGATGAGGTCAATATTAGGGCCAAAACGACTAAAGATGGAGATGACAGATGTGACGAGATGATGACAAATTTGACGGTGATCCGATGGCAATTCGGGTTTTATGATGACAATTTGATTTCTGAGATTCAATGGAGAAGATCAGACAATGGTCAACCACAATTCGACGGCGATTTGATGGTATAGGTTTGACGAAGATTCAATGCCGAAAAAGACACCAATGTTGGTGCTAGACATTCCAAAATTGAAGATCTGCTACCTCCTGCTCTTACAAACGCCATCAAAAGAGAAGGAGATTAAAGGGTAAAATTGTCTAAAACTTAAACTTGTTGCTTACCTAAAAAGTTGTGGCAAGTCAAACTTTTCAGTCAATGTGGAATGGAAGGAGAACAAAATAGTATTAATTGCAAGAAAATTTACAACTTAATTGTAATATCAATAAAACCATGCTAAACTTATCGGATATATATTACACCAAAACAACATTGTAATGGTTTGGTTTCATGCTGGACTTATTAAATGAGTTGAATGTTCCTTCAAGGTTTGCTACCTAGTTGGCACATTTTAAGCTTTTAACGATCATGTCATCAATGTTCATGAAAGATTTTATTTCTAGTGAATATTTGGTATGTGGCACCATCATTTTTTAATCTGAAGAGCATTCTTGTGAAACAAAATAACCTTTCTTTTATAATGAAAGTTGTGTGTATTTCATCGTCTGGGTACATTCGTATTTGGTTGTATCCATTAAAAGTGTCCATGAGGCTAAGCATTTCATGGCATGCCAAGGCATCAACCATAGCATCTATTAAAGGTAGGGGTAGCAATCCTTAGGACATGATTTGTTTAGAACAACAAAGCGACTACACATTCTCCACCATCTGGTGGATATAGGAACCATGAAAAAATTACAAACCTAATCTAGGTATTAAGCTTCCCTAATGACGCCTACCTCAAGTAGCTTCTACACCTTTACCTTTGTTGCTTTATTCCTTTTCGATATCAAGTTCCTATTCTTTTTCTAAATTAGGTGATCATTTGGTAGTATGTTTAGCCTATGGCACATCACCTGTGAGTTTATTCCTTGCATTTCTTTGGTTGACCATGCAAAGGCATCATCATTCTATTAATGGAAGGCAATGAGATGTTCTTTATCTTAAGCCTTTAGCATAGAGCCAATCTTTGTCTTTTTGCTATGGTCATTATGGCCAAGGATGACCTTTTTCATGTCTTCTACCAATGTTTCCTTCTTTTGCTTTTTTTCACCTCTTAAATCTATCAAGTATGCGTAAGTGTGGATTGCGATGGCAGAGATTGTTTTTGAAAGACTTGGTTGAAGTATCATTATGTCATGCTTAGTTAGTAAGGAAATTTTTAGACTCATAGTAATGATCTTGTCTAGGACCTATTTGCTTGCCTTTCTCGATCTCCTACCACTTAAGATATTTTTTAGTAGAGCTCTCATGGAGTATGACTAATCTTGGGGCTGTCGAGGGAGTGCACTCCTTGAATTTTGAGCTTCTATTTCTGTTGTCTTAGATGTAGTCCCTTTGGGTTGGGCTCCCCTTACTCTAGTCCTTATTGTCTGTACATTATTTTTTAGAACTTTGAAATTGGTCTCTAATGCTAGAATTTCTTTTCTCTAACCAGTACTAGTCAAGGTAACATTTTTTCCATCCATAAACTTACACCAAGAATTCTTAATGCTTCTTTCTGGATATTTTCACCAATTCCACGGTAAACTCTGAGTCTGGGAGCAGACCTTTTGTGACTAATAGGAAAAACTCAATCTCAGCCAAGTTTGAGACTTTCAAGGATTTTCTTAGTAGGTGTGAGCATGGGTCGAGTTGGTTCAGTTTTCTACAGGAATCGAACCAACCCAAAATAATGTCATTTAAAAAAAAATTCCTACCCAACCCAAGAACCAAGAACCGAATCGAACCAAAACCACGGTTTTCTTGGTTCTGGTTCTTGGGTTTTTTCAGTTCTTATCATACACATGTAATAATTAACTACTTTTTAATCCAATAAAATTGTGTCCATAACAAATTTAATAAGAGATTTATTACCTGGCTTAACATACACATTTGATGAACATTGATTGAACATCAATTTACTTGTTTATTAGTTAAAAGAATCATACACACACACACACACACACACACACACACACACACACACACATGATTCGGAGTTATCTGTCTGACATTTACAAAATGTGTATGTTTCCACTAATTTGGCCCCTTAAGCTTTTTGTCCCTAACTAGCCCCTAGACGTTTACATGTGTTTGAAGTTACAAGTAGGAGTGTAAATGGGCTGGCCTGAGCCCTACCAAGCTCGAGCCCAAATTTTCAAGCTCAAGCTCTGCTCGAGATGGGTTCGACCTCGGTCCGAGAGCTCACTAGACTCAAATGGCACATATAAAGTTTTAGTATTAGAATTATGACTTAGATGAAATATGGGAATTGAATGCATAATTTTCTACATAGATAACCAGAGAAGAAAAAAAATTATAAAAACTTATCCCAAGCTTTATAATCATCTATTGATTTACACTGATTTTGTATAACTTCATAAAAGAGCCACCATCTTCTGTGTCAGCTATTATGTCGATTTCGAATGCAAAGTTTGCAACAATTGTGATCGAAAGATCTAACTCATGAGGGACTATTTCATTCGGTCTTCTTTCTGCTATTGATCCCCTATTTTGCTTTTCTTACCAAGGTGTCTATATCAAAAACAAGATCAGGGCGAGGTCCAAGAAAGGCTAAGACGAGCTTGAGGCAAGGTCAACCATGGCGAGGTAGGCCGGTTGAGGCGAGGTTTGTTAGCAAGGTGGATTAAGGTTTCGGCCATGGCAACGTGAATTGATGTTGAGGCAAGGTTCGGCAATGACATTGAGCCATTGAAGCGAGGTCGGGGTTGAGATAGCACGGGGCAAAAAGAGAAAAAAAGACAAACAGAGTTAGGGTTTCTTTTTGGACTGAGATGGGGTCACTTTATTGCTTATGGACTCATGGGATTAGGCCTGGAGAAATAATATGTGAAGGCTCGAATGGGCTTAAAAAGATTCGGTGCTGAATATAATCAGGTTAAAGCTCAGTTTGTTTAAATATCAGGCTTGAAAATAGGCTCGAGCAGAGCTCAAGTTCACGTAGTCTCATAAAAGCTCTACCCGTTTACACCCTTAGTTAAAAGGAATAGGTGAAAAAAGTTTAGGATCTAATTGGAGACACATAAATGTCTAGCGGCCAAAAAATGATTTTTTGAATAATTTATTACCCGGAGAAAGGAGAGTAACTTTTTGTTTTCCATATGGTAATAGAGGCCAACTTTTTTCATTTCAACAGATCTTAGGAAATTTATGGGGTCCACTACAAACTTAAAATAAGTCCATTTACTAAGCTATATACTTGCTATGAATAATTTTTTTGACAAAATCCCTTCGTAGTATTTTGCATCCGTCTCTGAACTCCACGTTCATTTTGGATGTGAAAGAACATGCTAACTAATTTCTAGAATAAAAAAGGGAAAAGAAAACAATGCTGATCAGAAAGACAGACACAAGAGCCGAATACGATGATGATGTTTTCTGACTAACAAAAAAGGAAATACAGATCCAGCCTTTTGTATTTGGCTAGACATTTTTGTCAGTCACTAATGTTCACGGGCCTTTTAACATTTAAAAAAAATGTAACTACATATATAAAACTTAATTGCTCTTATTATTAATAGATATAAATGTGTCAAAAGTTTGTTATCGGTGCAATAACATTCATTTTAAACTACACAAATTTTGGAATCCTGCTAGTCAAAACTGTTTTAGTTTATATTTTGATATTTTTTTTAACTAAACATAAAACGATATTTGTTAGGGTATTAGTACATAGATTAGTCTCAGTTTATATACGTTTGATTTTTCTTATAAACCATCTATTATTTGGAATCTAGTACATCATCTTTTTTATTATCATTTTAATAATTTATTTTTCATAAGTAATCTTCTGTAGGATTTTTTACTTTTCCAAAGAGAAAAATAAAATAAAATGGGCATTTACTACGTGCAGAAGGTTTTTATATTAAAAAAATCATTTTAAGATTTAATTCATTTTAATTTTAGTCAATTGACTTCAAAATAACTTATTTTTATTCTTAAGTCATTTTTATCAAAAATTAATTTTAATTAAAAACCAATGTTAGTAGTTACAATAATCCATTAAAAATTCAATTTTTATAATCTTATTAAATTTTTATAAATTTTCTAATTTAAAATGCCAAAAAGGGAAAAACTCATAAAAATTTAACATCATTAAAAAAAATTTACTTTCAAATAAATTATTACATCTATATAATATTAGTTTTCAAATAAAATTAATTTCAGGCAAAAAAGATGAAAAGTAAGAATAAAGTTGACTTAAGTTAAAAAAAATTAACCCTAAAAAGAAATTCACTTTAAAATACATATCAAAATAAACACCACCTTAAAATAAGAACACTGATTTCCTCGAAACCAAAGGAAAGTGACTACAAAATAATCACCGCCAAGAAATCCAATGTTGTTTGTTAACCAAGAAAATGGTCTCCTAAAGTCCTCTAGGAAGTGCTTATTATTGTAGTTATATGGACTTGTAACTAAGAAACCCACTCTAAATAGGAACAAATGAATTACTCAAAAATGCATTATTTTACCAGCCCAACCCAACAAAATTAGGGGGAAGTAGTTGTAGACCTGAGTGGAATCGAACCACCAGCCTCTCAAAGCCCAATCAGCGTTTGAGCGCTCTACCATTTTGAGCTTACAGATCTTTCACAGAACACCATAATGCAAACCAACTTACGATCCATACGTACCTCTTTCTTGTTCAGCAAGCACACCTGATCACGCATGCAGGCCTACAATCATCAGTCCAATAGGAGGCGTCGAAAAATGTTACACTTTTTTCTCGGGCATGATTACAAAGACCCCTTTAATTTGGGTTGTCCAAAATAGTTGAGCTCCACATAGATTTTCTTTTTCCTTATTTTTTTCTTACCACTTCTACACGTGAAACTGCCCACAGTTAGATTTCTTTTTCGGACAAAAAACACTATCTGCAAGATACAAATTTCTTATTAATATTTCCAAAGAATTATAAATATAGAAACAAGAAACTGTAAGGCATATCCAAAATTACCCAACAACTGACTTGAGTGCGAAGTTACCTACCATCCTAATCATGAAAACATTTGTGTGTGGAACAAACCGTAGTTTTGCCCAGAACTTATACATATAGACAGCTGAAATAGCCCCCTCTAGAATAGTTGAAGGCACCGAAGCTTAGCGTCAAAATACAATTTTCGAAGATAACTAGATGATGTAAAATTCAAATAACAGGCACTCGTATAGTTCATACCAGATAAGAAGAGCTTTACCAGATCTCCTAATATTGCATCTCTCAACCTGTCGCAAAAACTTACAGCTCACTTCTTGTATCAATAAAATCATACCTATTCAACATTGATGTTCCTCAGACGTTGGGACTCGAAAGATCTTTCAAAGATATCTTATAAATACGCCGAACTTGTAAAGAAAAACAAGCTCCCCACAAGAAGCCGAGCAAGACCAAAACGCAGAAGCTAGAGAAACTAGAAACCTTCAAGGGTACAGAATCCAAGAGAGCCTCAGAAACCGCTTCAACTTCCTCTCGCTACTGATAAAGAATAAGCAATTGAATACCAAGTCAAAAACATTGACTCCAGTACTTGGACCGGGGGTTAGGGGGAGACGGGGTGAAAAACCAGATTTTACGTGGAAACCCCCCTTTAAAGAGGGAAAAAACCACGGGGCCTCAGCCCACTCGAAATTTTCACTATGCAGCAACACCAAACTACATTAGGTACCTCAAAAACGAAATTCTGCAACAGCAAAGAGAGCAAAGACCTATCCGACTTCATCTTTAGCTGTCAAGAATTATGAAACTGTAGCAACGTGGTTTTTGGAAGTCGCCACCAATCGGTTTCACCTAGGTCAATTGGACACCTAAAAATGGTCTATGATAGTTCAAGGGTTTGGGAGTACAGTTACGTTAAAATAACTCTATTTTAACGCCCAAAATTGGTACCTTAGTTGATTTTAATTTTGCTTTGCTTGCTTTTAAATAATTTCAGTTAATTTTCAGATTAGAGATCTTAACTGAATCACCCGGATATAAACTTTTAAATTGATATAGACTTCTAAATCTTGATACTTGATTTTTTATAATTTTTTAATAAATTTGATATTTCCGAACCATGGACTCCATCGAATCACCCGGATTTAGAATTTAATGAATTTTAATTTTTATTTATTATTAAATATTTTAATTAATTATCAATCCATATCATAAATTCTGCCGAATTATCCGAATATGGATTTTTAATGATCTTAATATTATTTTTTTATTTTTATTTTCCTTTTCATTTTTTGAAAGATTTTTATTTTTTTTTTAATGATTATCCAATCCATAGATCTTATTATACCAGCCGGATGTGGATCCTGAATTTGTTTATATCATATATTTTTTTAAGAAAAATAAAATACTTATTCAAAACCATTGATTTTTATTGGATCATTTGGTTATGAATTTTTTTTAATTTTTTTTAACTAAAGGAATAGGAGGCTAGATTTTATTATTTAAGAGAAATAATAATTAAAATAAGTGACTCGCCATTCCAAATAATTAATAATGTTAAACAAAATAAGAATGACGGAAAAATAAAAGACGGGGGCTTGGTCGTAATAGAAATAATAAACTAAAAAAAAGGAAGTAAGTTGGGGCTCTTGGCCAGCCATAAAAAAATGGTAAATAAATAAAATAAGTAAGGTTAATCATCTACATAAAGAAATAATAAGATGCAGAAAATAAATAAATAAATAAAGTGGGGCGCTTGGCCATCCACAAAAAAAAATGCAGAAAGTAAATAAATAAAAGAAAAGGTAAATAAATAAATAAAGCGCCTGGCCATCCACATGACAGAAAATAATAAAATGCAAAAAGTAAATAAATAAAGAAAGCGGGGCACTTGGCCGTCCACGTAAAAAAAAAAGTGCAGAAAGTAAATAAATAAAAGAAAAAAGGTAAATAAATAAAGTGGGGCACTTTACCATCCACGTAAAAAAAAAAGTGCAGAAAGTAGATAAAATAAAAGAAAAAAAGGTAAATAAATAATGTGGGGCGCTCAACCATCCACGTAAAAAAAAAATAAAGTATAGAAAGTAAATAAATAAAAAAATAAGTAAATAAAGTGCAGAAAAGTAAATAAATAAAGAAAGTGGGACGCTTGGCTATCCACGTAAAAATAAAGTGCAGAAAAGTAAATAAATAAATAAATAAAGTGCAGAAAAATAAATAAATAAATAAAATGGGGCGTTTGGCCATTCACGTAAAAATAAAGTGCAGAAGAGTAAATAAATAAAGAAATAAATAAATAAAGTGTAGAAAAATAATAAATAAAGAAAGTGGGGTGCTTGGGCATTCACGTAAAAATAAAGTGCAGAAAAGTAAATAAATAAAGAAACAAATAAATAAAGTGCAGAAAAATAAATAAATAAAGATAGTGGGGCGCATGGCCATCCACGTAAAAATAAAGTGCAGAAAAGTAAATAAATAAAGAAATAAATAAATAAAGTACAGAAAAATAAATAAATAAATAAAGTGGATGCTTGGGCGTCCATGTAAAAATAAAGTGCAGAAAAGTAAATAAATAAATAAATAAATAAAGTGTAGAAAAATAAATAAATAAAGTGGGGCACTTGGCCATCCACATAAAAATAAAGTGCAGACAAGTAATTAAATAAAGAAATAAATAAATAACGAGGGGCGATTAACCATTCACGTAAAGAAAGTAAAGTGCAGAAAAGTAAATAAAATGATAATAAATAAAAGAAATAAATAAGGTGGGGCGTTTGGGCATCCACATAAAAGTAGGAGGTATAACCTTTCATAAAAAAATAATAAGAAAAAACAAAAAGAAAAGAAAAGAGAAAAAAAATAAAGTTGTTAATAATTAGCTCTGCAAAAACAAAAAAAAAGTTAGTGGCTAAAATGGATGAAATAAAAAGAATGAAGGATTAAAAGGGAGTTTTACAAAAAAAAAAACGTTGACTGAATTGACGGGTCAGTTTTGCGGGTTATTCGCCTGTCTTCGGCGACGATGGGTGGAGGGAGTTGGGCTTGGCGGCGGGGGCTTGGCTGCTAGACAACGGTGAACAACAAGGGCCTGGCTGAGAGAGAGCGGCGACGGGAAGAAGCGCGCGGGTTTCGCACAAAAAGGAGGAGGTGGCGTTACGGCTTGGGAAGGAGAAAACGGCGGCGAACAGGGGCGACGGCGACGGCGGAGGAGGCGGGGAGACGGGGTTGAAGGATGAGGCGCCGGCGTGGGAAACGGCGTTCGGACGGAAAGGAAAAACTGTAACGGACGGAGAGAAGGGAAGTTTAGGTTTTCTAGAAAGAAGGAAAGAGGAACCATGGACTAAAGCTACAGTTTTCCCTTTTTTAATGTAGGAGCTAAAATCTTGCTTTTTTTTCTTTTTTTCTTTTTTTTTCTTTGCAGGTTTGGACCCTATTTTTATAGGGGAGGAGCATTGGATTCCTTCAATTTAAAAAAATTTGAAATTTCATTAGAAAAAGATTTAAAACATAATTTCGTCAAAATTACAGTTTTAGTCCTTCAGCTTTCATTGACTACTGGTCTGGTCCCAAGTTTATCACGAAATTACTGATTGGCCCAAATTTGTCTGTTTTGTCAATTTGGCTCAAAACCATGCGAATAATTACCAGATTTCACTAAAATTTTCAGATTTTGTCAGATTTTTCCCAAACTTCTTAGTTTTTACAGATTTACCCCAAACTTCTTAATTCTGTCAATTTTTTTAAAAATTTTCCCCTTTTTTATATTTTACATATATATACATATATATATTTCATTATTTTTCAACTAACCTTACAAAACAAAATGCCCCTAAAGTAATTGTTATTTATTATTATTATTTTTTAATTAATTTAATTTTTTTTTAACTGGACGAATTGGGTGTCAACAGCTGCCCCCCTTTGCATGCCTCATGGGACATGACGTATGCAAAGTCATTACCAAATTTCGTCCGACCTTAGCTAGGCGTTGAGAACCTTCTCATCGCCTAAACCTTGAGGTGAAAAACCTTTTTCTCTTCCTTTTTGAGGTTAAGAAACTTTCCTTATTACCTCCACGACAGGAACTCTCCTATCGTCTAAGAAAAATAACACAAAGGAGAAAATCTCTTTTTTCCTTCTTACCCGATCTAGGAACTTTCCTACTGCTCAGCCTATCTTAAGTGGATGAACTATCTCTACCGCTTTCCTAGAATTCTTGAGGAGAAAAACCTTTTTCTCTTTGTGGAGGTTAAGGAACTCCTACCTTTTCCTATCGTCTAAGAAAAATCAAAGGTGAAAAACTAGATAACCTTGTTAAGAAACTTTCCTTATTACCTCTACGACAGGAACTCTCCTATCATTTAAGAAAAATCAAAGGAGAAAAACTCTTTCCTCCTTGTTGAGGTTAAGGAGCTTTCCTTAGTACCCTTAGAGAGAAACTCTCCTATCATTTAAGACAAATAGACAAAGGAGAAAAACTAGGAACCTCTCCTTATACCCTTATTCCTATTGTTTAAAAAAATAGACAAAGGAGAAAAACTCTTTCCTCCTTTTTGAGGTTAAGGAGCTTTCCTTAGTACCCCTACGACAGGAACTCTCCTATCGTTTAAGAAAAATAGACAAAGGAGAAAAACTCTTTCCTCCTTTTTGAGGTTAAGGAGCTTTCCTTAGTACCCCTACGACAGGAACTCTCCTATCGTTTAAGAAAAATAGGACAAAGGAGAAAAACTCTTTCCTCCTTTTTTAGGTTAAGGAGCTTTCCTTAGTACCCCTACAACAGGAACTCTCCTATCGTTTAAGAAAAATAGACAAAGGAGAAAAACTCTTTCCTCCTTTTTGAGGTTAAGGAGCTTTCCTTAGTACCCCTACGACAGGAACTCTCCTATCGTTTAAGAAAAATAGACAAAGGAGAAAAACTCTTTCCTCCTTTTTGAGGTTAAGGAGCTTTCCTTAGTACCCCTACGACAGGAACTCTCCTATCATTTAAGAAAAATAGACAAAGGAGAAAAACTCTTTCCTCCTTTTCTAGGTTAAGAAGCTAGGAGAAAAACTTCTTTCCTCCTTTTTGAGGTTAAGGAGATTTCCTTAGTACCTCTATGACAGGAACTCTCCTATCGTTTAAGAAAAATAGACAAAGGAGAAAAACTCTTTCCTCCTTTTTGAGGTTAAGAAGATCTCCTTAATACCTCTACGACAGGAACTCTTCTATTATTTAAAAAAATAGACAAAGGAGAAAAACCGTTTCCTCCTTTTTTGAGGTTAAGGAGATTTCCTTAGTACCTCTATGGCAGGAACTCTCCTATCATTTAAGAAAAATAGACAAAGGAGAAAAACTCTTTCCTCATTTTTGAGGTTAAGGAGCTTTCCTTAGTACCTCTACGGTAGGAACTCTCCTATTGTTTAAGAAAAATAGACAAAGGAGAAAAACTCTTTCCTCCTTTTTGAGGTTAAGAAGCTTTCCTTAGTAACTCTACGGCAGAAACTCTCCTATCGTTTGAGAAAAATAGACAAATGAGAAAAACTCTTTCCTCCATTTTGAGGTTAAGAAGTTTTCCTTAGTACCTCTATTCCTTAGTACCTCTATGACAGGAACTCTCCTATCGTTTAAGAAAAATAGACAAAGGAGAAAAACTCTTTCCTCCTTTTTGAGGTTAAGGAGCTTTCCTTAGTACCTCAAGCAAAATTTTTGTTTTTTACGAAGGCAATCAAACTTGGAATAGTTTCTTCGGAAGTGCGAATCTTCATAATAGGTGAGTGCAAAAATTTAAAATTCCATGAAATGAGTGAATCTTGATGATGAGAAATTTCATAAAATGGCAATAAAACTGACAAATTATGCAAGGGAATGGATGTTTGGAATCAATATCCAGGTTTCATCTAATATTTTCTTTAGAAAATATAGATTCCCTTGTGAGATATGTCATCCAAATAGGGTTGAAGCTTAGCTACCCCAAAATGTTATGACTAGCATACCTAATAGGATGCGTCTCAAGAGTAGAATTACTCCTTACTCAGCCATTCTAAACTAAAGGCTTTGTCCAATGGTTTTAATATCAGCATGAACAAAACTATCCTAAAAGATGAAGAAGAAAGAAGAAATTCCCTGAATAATAAAATAAAAAAAAAATGCTGATAATAAAACTAAAGGACAAGATAAACAGATTCACAAGTCCGATTGCTTTTTCTTCCACAGTGCTTCAACAAGCAGGGTAAAGGACATTTATGGGATGGAACTGATTGGGAAAGACTGTTGTGTCCAGTCTATCTGAATCACTGCTGGATCTGGTTCAGGAACAAAAGCTTGCATTTTATCTAGCAATTCTTCATCAGTTGTTGCGGATATTAGGATTCGTCGTGCTGCTTTTGAGATAAATTTCTTCTGCACAGTGTGATCCATAAAAGATATCAGACCTGTAAAGAAATTGTTAACATTCAACAGCCCGATGGGTTTTTGGTGCAAATTAAGTTGGGCCATGGAAGCAATTTGGAAGATTTCTCCTAATGTGCCAAAACCTCATGGTAGAGCAATAAAAGCATCAGAATTAAAAAGCATTTGTAACAAACGCTCTTGCAAATTTTTTACCACTAATTCTTCTCCAATCGTGCCCCCAGAAATCAATTTAAAAGGTGCAGGGATAATACCCAAAACTTGATTTCCTCCTAGAGATGCTGCTGATGCTACACCTCCCATTAATCCGACACTACCTCCCCCATAAACTAAATGTATTTTTCGCTCAGCTAGTACTCTACCCAAATGGTTGGCTGCCTTCAAATACTCTTCATCTTTTCCAGGAAAAGCCCCACAAAATACACAAATACTTCGCAGATTTATGAGTTGAGGTTCTCTCCATTCCTATCCTTAACCTTGTGAGAAATGAAAAGAAGGGCATGCATTTATAGAGATGAAAAGATAATGCAATAATTACATTTACAAGAGTAGGTACATTATTGTCAGAAGAAAAGGAAAATTTTCAAAAATGACAGCTAGCATGTACAATAGTTATGAGTATGGTTCACGTCAATTACATTTACAGGAGTAGGTTCATTATTGTCAGAAGAAAAGGAATTTTTTTTTAAAAAATGACAGCTAGTATGTACAATAGTTGTGACTGTGGCTCACGTCAATTACATTTACAGGAGTAGGTACATTATTGTCAGAAGAAAAGGAAAATTTTCAAAAATGACAGCTAGCATGTACAATAATTGTGACTGTGGCTCACATCTTCCACTGGTTTTACGTCCAGTAACGGCTTCAACACCTTCTATGAGTCGGGGATTTGCTTCCCATCCAGTTTTCTTATAAACTGGCAAACAGGGTCATTTAAAGTCAGATTCCCAAGACTGTAACGGTCTCGTTCTTTATGGAAAGTCCTCCATAAACCGATAATTTCACGTTGCACTATTCCACAAGAATGCGTTTCAAGAGTCAATCGGATATCATCCAAAGATTCCTTACGCAGGCCATTCTTAATGAATTTTCTTTTATCTTCACGATTTTTGGAGATCATCCCTAAAGAACGACATTTAGTATCGCAATTCCATCGTCCACATTTATGACAGACACCTAGCCTCTTTGCTCTTCGCTTTTTGGCATAAGCGCTTTTACCTAAGCCGGGCATACGGGGCATAAATGCATCTGAAACTTCACCAGCCAAACGGACCTTAGCTTCAATTAACCACCGCGCATTGTCAGGAATGCCTTTGTGCATAAAAACTCTGATTCTTTCACATCTAGCTTGGTAAATCATTTTAAGAACATTTATTGGGAGGGAAGGAAAGTACTTTCGCAGGGCGAAAAGAGTAGAATCCATTGATGAGAGAAAAATTTGAGAGAAGAAAGGAAGAAATCAGTTATTGTAGGAAACTGAAATAACCGACTTGAGAGTCACGGAGTACCGTATCCGCTACTTAACCGGAAAGAAGAACACGCATTTATAGCGATGAAAGGATAACGTGTTAATTACGCTTACAGGAGCAAGTACATTATTGTCAAAAGAAAATGTAAATTTTCAAATATGACAAATTGTATGTACAGTAATTGTGACTATGGCTCACATCTTCCACTGGTTCTACGTCCAGTAACGGCTTCAACGCCTTCTATGAGTCGGGGATTTGCTTCTAATCCAGTTTTCTTACAAACTGACAAACAAGGTCTTTTAAAGTCAGATTCCTGGAACTATAACGCTATCGTTCTTCGTGAAAAATACTTCATAAACCAAGAAGTTCACGTTACACTAATCCACAAGAAATGCATCTAAAGAGTTAATCGGATATCATCCAAAGAATCCTTACTCAGGCCAATCTTGATGAATTGTATTTTATCTTCTCGATTATCGGAGATCATTCCTAAAGAATGACATTTAATATCACAAGTCCATCGACCACATTTGTGACAAACTTGCAACCTTTTCACTCTTCGCTTTTTGGCGCAAGAGTTTTTGCCTAAGCCAGGCATGTGAGACACAAATGCATCTAGGACTTCACTTACCTGATGGACCTTAGCTTCAATTAACCACCACACATCTTCAAGGATTCCTTTGTGCATCAAAACTCTTAATCGTTCACACCGAACTTAGTAAACCCTTTTAAGAATGTTCATTAGGAGAGAAGGAAAGTATTTTCATAGGGTAGAAAGAGTAGAATCCATTTTTTTAGGAGGAAATAAAAGAAAGGAGGGAGAAAGAAATAAGTTATTATGGGAAACTGAGACAACCGACTTGAGAGCCACGGAGTACCGTATCCGCCACTTAACCGAAAAAATGGATCCTACTTTTTGACA